>LIEC01010555.1:0-16838 GCA_001925005.1 Drosera capensis | reverse complement strand
GGGGGGGGGGAGGGGGGGTCTATTCTCCGGTGCACATCACTTAAATGACGATAGACATCGTTATCCGAGGGCGTGAGGTGTCGACCTTGTAAATATGGTCCGACGCTCAAGTCAGTAAATATGACGGATAATTTTCTTGAGAGGGAATTCCAAGACAAAAATGGTAATGGAGTAAATGAGAGAATCATACCTTGTTAGAGGGTATGCCCTTGTCTTTTATAGGGACTCCACCTCTTGGGTAGGCTTTTCGTCCTAATTGGGCTTTATCCCCCGTGGGCTTAGTTGACTCGGTCAAGTCCCTTCTAAGGAATGTTTTCATCTCTAAACTATCAGTTTTCCCCCAAGCCTTCGACGTCGTGGTTCATAGTCGAAGTCAGGGACATCCTTGGGTTTTGATTCTCTACGGATTTTCTTTGATCTTTTTGGTAAAAGGGCTTAGGTCAAACCTATTTGGTTAGTGCCTCATCCGAGCTTTTAGCCCTTTCTTGACTTTCTTTGACCTTTCTATCAAAGGGCTTGAGGTCGAACCTGTTTGGCTCATGCCTGATCAAGACTTTCGAATTCCCCTTGGGAACCTTGGCAATCGAAGAGGCCGCATTGATGTAATTGATGGTATTGATTAGATAGACCTCCATTATTAATGATAATTGTAACTTCCAAGGGTGGTTTATTCTCTTCATGATGAGGGATGCAACTTTCGAGGGTAGGTTGAGTTGTGACGGGCCTGTCCTGAGAGTTATCCTCTAGGCATCATTCTCTTATTGGGTTGGGTGATTTCATCCACCCATACGTACGATCATTTGCTTACTCGATCTCTACCTATATAATGGGGAGACGATTGAAGAAAACATTTCTCTTTCACCGTCTTCTCTCTACACCTCTTCTCTCTCTAGTGTTCAAACCAATAAAGTAGTGCCCAAATATTCAAGTTCTTTCTTTGATCTCAATGTTTGAATCTCACACTTAAAAGAATGGATCGATCCTTTGATAACTTGGATTTAGAGAGGATAGACATTACTAGTATCGAGAACGAGGGTTTAGCTGATCTACCTATGCCGCCCAACCTCGACATCATAGGTCATCGATCCCCTCCTTTGGACAAGAATGTGTCAAACCTAAGAGTTGTCTCAGGGGTCAATGGCAAAGGCTCTATCAATCCGAGGGGCAATCGGATCAGGAATGAGAACAAGGGGGATGATGAAGAGGGTGAGGGAGAAGATCCTCGACCAGTGGGCGTTCTGTGGGTTCTGTCACCCAAAGACCTCGTCTGACCTCGAACCCGAGTCAGACTCGATCTCTAACTTTCGAGGTCCTTCGGTCTGTGCATGAGGCTGTGGGGGATGAGGATGAGATCAAGGGGCCTCCTAAGGCACCTGCTCCGCCACTCAAAGACTTAACCCCTTATCTAATCGTGAACGTCTGGCAGCATGAGAATAGCCTTTCCCAAGGTTCCATAAATTGCTTTCAGCGAGATTATTTCTTTCTCGAGTCCTTTACCCTTTGTCTCCTTGCTCCGCTGTATTTGCTCCTCGGTGTACACCTCGAAGCTCCCCCTTCACACTGAATTCATCAAAACGGGGTTCACTTCCCCTTGCACCTATTCTTTGAGATCTTCTTCAATGACACGAGACTTAACCTGTGTATGTTCACTCCCAATACCTCCATGGTCATCCTAGGGTTTCATCTGTCATGCCTCCAGATCTACAACCCCAAGGAGAGTATATACCATGCCCTCCTGTTCAAGGTGTATCGATTGAATTACATGAGAAAAGGCAATCAGTCAGGGTGGTTCCACCTCCAGGCGAAAGCCTCACATGAAATTCCTCTATCACCTTGAGGAGACAAACGAAGATTGGTGCTATTTTTATATGATAGTGTAATACCTCAAAAACTTCATGATAAATTATTATTTCTAGAAATAGCAAAAATAATATAGTACTGAATGTCATAATTTATTAGACGGGGATATTAAATTTGTTTGTTAAAATCACGATGAAAATATACTAATTATGGATAAATTAAACCCCATCATATAAATATGTGGGATTTGTTTTTTGATTCCTCACTTTCTCTCTTTTTCCTTCCACCTTAACCAATTGTTCCACTTCTTCCGCACACTTTACCCATTCACCACTTCATCATTATTCTTTCTCATCATCCATTGCTCATTACTCTCATCTCATCTTCTCCTCCCATAATTCTCTCATGGAAACTTGGTGACAAGCACGGAGGAAAAGACACAATAACCATGGAGAGGAGCAAGGGGGCCAAAACTCGGCCTCATCATCAAACACTTCGCACGGTTCAAGCAGTCATTCGTTGGAGCTCACCGTAACCATTGATGATCATGGTAAGTGAAGGTGAGCATCACTTGTTTGATCTCATCTCGACATAGACATGGGATCATAAGAAGTAGTATGAACGAAAAACATGAATGAAGAAAACTAAATTTTTGAGATTCTGGATAACATAATATGCAAAACTAGAAATTTTGTCGAAAATCCGAGATTTTGAAATAAATTTGTATTTTAATATATATTGAAACCTCATATGTCTACTTTTTAATGAAGTTGATAGATCACAATTTAAAGTTGTGAATCTCAAAGCGGTTGTTCAAAACGTACGAGTATATCAATCAGTAAAAAACTAGTTATAGAACTGATTTTGTGACTTGATTGGAAATTACATAGAAAAAGTTAAAACACGAGCCTTATATCAATAGAAATGTGAATTATTTATATATAAACTGCATATTTTTACATGTGAAGTACATATTATTAAATGTGAACAAAAGTAGGAACACTATAAACTCTTTAGTGAATTACATATTACTCAAATGTAAACCGAATATTGTTTAATGTGAATTCTGTATTATATTAAAATGTGAACTACATAATGTTAAGGTGTGACTACATATTTTCAAAATGTGAACAAATGATTTAGACGTGAACTGCTATTGATTCAGTTTTGACCAATATGGTATTTAGAATTAAACTACATATAATAAGATATGAACTATCTCGTATCTAGAGGGACATTAGACGAGCTTTTTGGAGGTGGTGTTAGAGTTGTCCTCCTCGCTGCTCCTATCTCAATCATATCAATTTTATCACATGATTACACATGCAACATGCTTGTTACATCGTCGTACATAGTGAGAGTAACATGACTCTAAATCTGAGGTGAAAAATACCTCAAAACCATCAACCTTTAGTAATCCATTCACTTGTTCATCAAATACTCATACAAGTCTACAAGCGTCAGTGATCTCCAAAAAAAAAAAAAAAACTCGCTTTCGAACATGCAAAGATCAAGTAGTTCAACATGAATGGTTTGGGTTGAGCTCATTATGTGTATCCATTGCTGTACCAAATTGGTTTGAAGATCTTGAAGTCAAATTGATAATTTTGACCACACAAAAAAAAATCAAACAATGTGCAAATGCGAATGTCAGTTGGGTTTAAATCCAATAATTTTCAACACATTTTAGGCAAAAATTTTCTGAATTTGTCAGTTCTGAACACCCGAACAAATGAGGATGCGAGCAACAATGTAACGTCCTGAAATCCGGCATACTTAGCAAGTGAAGTTATGCCGTCATACACCCAGTCCACGACAAAATTAACCAACCCAAACGAGTTTGTAGGTATTGAAACTAATGAAAACTATCAAATCATTATCATTATAAACTAAGATGATGTTATGCAAACCCAAATTATAATACGTTACCTCATAAATATATTCTCCAAATATCTACGAGTAGTTCTAAACCAAATCATTTATGTAGTGTTTATTACATATTGAATTGTGAAGTAATTAACTACATGCATAAAATCTCACTCTAGTATTTCAGCATCGTCCTGTGGTGGATCTGTAAATAAAACATATAACCCATGAGCTAAAAGCTTAGCAACCAAAAGTTTATGTATTCGATTTGCAGGGTACTCCCCCGACTATGACGATCGATGAGTACTTGTAAAACATTATCTAGTAACCATATCAAACAATATACGTAATAATAGCTTATACGTCTTGGTCCTCTTTTATAATTTTTTACTTAACCATCACAAGTCTGTGGCCCGACATGAATGATAGAACTCAATAAGGACAAAAGATGAAGAGAGAAATTTTGAGATATAGATACTGATCCGGGTCAAGTTCTTAATCATATATCATTCACCGAAATCATTTGAAAATCCGTTGTCCTCTGTGAAAGTGTTTTTGTTTTTCATGAATATTACACATGATTTGGGTTCGCATAATATTATATGGGTTTATAATGATAATCATTAGATACTTTTTCGTAGCTTCTATACCTACAAACCAGTTTGGGTTGGTTGACCTTGTCATGGATTGGGTCTATGACGGCATAACGTCACATGCCTTGCATGTCGGATTTCGGGTGTTACATGATGATATCAGAGCAAGGGATTTCTAGGTTAGAAGTTAAGGAAAATGAAAGAGTGGATTAAAACCAAAATGATAGGTTGCATATGCATTAAGTGTAGGTGCGCTAACATGGGATTTAAAGCATGAAATTATATAAATGGATATATATTCGCTTAGGCGAGCGGATACTCGACTACATATGTTAAACAACATGCGTGTTTTCCTTGGGCATGAGAAATTCTCCTATTTTGTTTTCTTTCAAGACAAATATGACAAAATACTTAAAGTTTGTCATGAGTTTTCTATGAGGAGTTTGATTACAATCGATATATAAGAATTTATAAGTTTAATCATCTTGACACACAATTCTCATATATATATGACCTTACAAGTTATTTCTTTGTTACGGTGATATTGAATTCGTCATAAAATTATTCTATCATGGAGTTGGGATCATATGATTTACTAATTTACTGCTATTCAAATAACGAATGAAGTTAATTGGTGTGATTTTAGAAAAATTATATATATTTAGTCTTGATTTATTGAAAATCAAAAAAGATGTTAATATTGGTTTTTAGTTTAAATTTCAAGTCATGTTTGAATAGTTGTAAAATTTTAGATTAGTGAACGTAACATGAGATATTATATTGAGCTGTGCTTATATTGCTTTTTAGTTTCCACATTAGTTTCAATGATTTTTCAATATTATACTATTGAACCTAGTTTTATTTGTTATTTTGAGATTGAGCAATACAACATGTTTTAGTTTTAATAACATGATTTGATTGATATATTGTACTGCGATGTTGAGGTTTTGGGACTAAACCTAAAGTAAATGTGAAGTACAATACTTGAACAATCTTTTATTTCACAAAAATGTTTGTTATAGAAGCGCCTTTGTTATAAATATATTTCTCTTGGATATACATTTATATGTGACAATATTTATATATAAAAAACAATAGTCAGCCGATGTTGGTTTTCAAGTATGTGTGTCACGGTTTTTACTGGTTTCCTCCTTCCTAATCAATCATGTTCTCATGTGTAATTAACTCGATTGAGTCATATTCTTGAATTTGGATTGTGCAAGCATATCATTGTTTCTCCACGTTTTGTTGTTTTACTTCATTGAATTACGGGCTTTACATGCTTGTTGAATTAAGGGGTTTCCATGCTTGTGTTGATTTCTTTGTACTAATGGTTCACTATGCTCAATGATTTGTTTGATTTCACTTTTGAGCTACTTTTACAATCAAATTTTGATTTGCTTGAAACAATTCAACCCTTGAACAAGTTTTACTTCTTTGAGTCATTCTTGGTTTAGAAATTTCAACATTTATGCTCTTCAGTTTGGAAGATACGAGATTCATCATTTTTGTCAAGGACTTATAGCTGTAATACTTCTAAATGAGTTATACAGAGGAAATCTATGAAAGTTAGCTACTTTGAGTTTATATGTGAGTTACATCTATTATTACCCATTGAATCTGTTTTCAACGGGACCAAATGCTCAACAATTTGATCATTTGATCTAACTAACTGTTTCTTTCAAGTATTGAATTCTACTTAGATTCAATGCGTATACTTTTGAGCCATTTGTATTGGTTTTGAGTAAGTCGAAAGAACTTATCAAGCCCTAATTTCTTGACATTTTGATCGAATTGAATTCCACCTTTCATTTTAATGCAAAACGTATTTAATATTTTGATTTTAGTTAGCTAGTTCATGATGCGCATTTCAGGGAGAGACTGTACTCATTTTTTACGATCGGACTTTTATCCCACTGGACTTTTTATGACAAGGTCTTAACGACATAGTCGGTAGCACCCAACCATTACTCATATTATCCATGGAGAATGCTATAATATAATATATGTGGATAAACATGAATAATGAGATAAATATGAATAAAGTTGAGCAAACATAACGCTAAGAAAATAAGGACGAAATCGTTGACGTCAATAATTACATAACCTTTTATTTATTGTAAAGTATTCTTTATATCAATACGTTCTTGAATGAAGTAACCTTCTAAGACGATTGTATTTCATGATCACTATTGAATAGAAAAACAACACTCCTCCTTATTTTCTCTCGTCCCAGATCACATCTTCTATAATAAAGTGTTTTTTGTTTTGCTTTTAGGCTTCTAGTAAAAATCAATTACGATTACGCTTATACTTATAAGATTGTATGACATAATGTTGTAAGATTCTGCAGTGGCAACAAATTAAGGAAAAGTGATACGTCTACAGCCCCGCGCATGACTAAGTATGTATCTTGATTTCGGGTTCGACCGTAGATAATTTTTTTGACAATTCACTCATAATATTAATTTAGGGTCCAATTGGAGACCCTTTCCAAAAAAAAAAAATCCAAATTTATATTTTAAAAATCCAAATTTAAGATGTTAACGATATTTAAGATAAATTTACAAAATATGATATCTAATTAATTTATAAAATATGATATCTAATCATTGTGCGACCCGAACTCTAGCTCACATAATGAAAAATATTCTTTCCGTCCCAATTTAATATAATCGTTTTGACTTTCACACTCGTCGAAACGAACTTCGACTCGTATCATGGGATAATAAAATATTATTTTTATAAAATTCTCGTAAATATTAATGATAATTAAAATTATAAAATATGATAATAAATTTAAATAAAAACATGCGATGGGAAAAAATCGACAATAGTTTATTAATTCCTGTCACTGTCTTGGCTGCGATACAATAATCCAAGTGTTGAGCATAAGAAGGACGGACTATTCTAGTGCAGGAGGATTAGTCAACGACCGTATCGATCTATGTAACTTTTTTATTGCTTTCACTGGTTCTTGGGTTCCTCGAGAAGCAAACACCGTTGTTATGATGCGTTTTGTCTCTGAGTGCTATTTGCGTGGATCATGGGATGAATCCCTACCACAGTTATCAAAGACATGTGTATCAAGGAAAAAAAAAAAAAAATCTAACATAATATCGAATAATTTGTCAAAAAATAAAAATAAATATCCATGGTTAAAATGTTGTCCAACTAGGTAGGACGAGGCAGTGTAGGAAACGGAGACTGATCTCGAATCCCCACAATCAGCAGCACAAACCAGGAGCTCGAAGGAGTTCCTTCATCACAGACACTGAAGAATGTCGTTCACGGCGAGAGCGCTGAAGGTGCCACCAAGCTCAGCGTCGCTGGAGGAAGCGCGAGGGAGAGTGTTCGAGTTCTTCAAGTCTGCGTGCCGTTCGATCCCTTCGATCATCGAGATCTATAATATCCAGGACGTCGCCACCTCGTCGCAGCTCCGGTCCACCGTCGCCGCCGAGATCCGCAAGAACGCTCACATCGATAACCCTAAGGTCACTTAATCCAACTTTTTCTTATCCTTCTTTTTTTTTCTCGATTTAGGATAATTGATTTCATTTTGGCTCGGGAACCCTAATTTGACATTGAGATAGTGTTTTGATCTCTTTTGCAATTGGTACGTTTTTAGGGGATGCTGTGATGTTACGGTCCCCAAAGTCGAAAGAATGTTGGTGTGTTTGGTCACGTTAGGGTTAGGATTACGGATGGTTGGAGAAATGTTGTGGACAATCATGTTTGTGTAAGCCCAAGTGTTTTGGGAATTATCACTCTCGGCCCTTGATTTCAGTAGTTGTTGGCATATAATACGGAATTCATGAAAAATCAATAGAAGAGGAAGAGAGTTTCCAAGTGATTGCAGGTAGCATTCCTCCGGCGATGGTTGTGATGATCATGGTGGTTGTGATAGAGGGGTTTAGCAGCACAGGCTGTATCACAGTGTTGGGGTGTTGCTGCTTACTGATTCCATGATTGAGTGCTGCGAATGGATGGTGGAATTGGAGAAGTATTGATAGTTCATTCGTCGGACAGAGTGGAGATTCATCGTTTCCTCTGGTATGCAATGTTGAGAGAGGCTGTTAGTGACATTATAGGTGGCTTATTAAAATGATGCCATACGAGTAGAGACTGATGTTTAAAGGCAAAAGCTACTCTGAGCTGAAATTCTTGAAAAGATAGTTCTCGAGTGTATTCAAAGGCAAGCTATTCCATTGGTTGGTTATTATGACACTCAAGCGATGGCCGTTTGGAGCACATGTAGGTCTCAAGATATCTCCTTGATATAAGACTAGAGACTTGTACTGAAAGGCAAGCTACTCTGAAGTGACGCTTTTGGAAAACTTTTCATGATCCTAATGATATTGGACAACCCTAAAAGTGTAGATTCTATTCGGACTTTGATTTGTCAAAGCTCTAATTTATTTTTCCTGGAGATAAGGAATAATATAGTGGAAAAATTGAAGCAATTGAAGAGGGGACAAATGAGTTGGAGAGTGTTCAGTAGAACTATATCAACACTACAGGCAGCGCTCAGTTACAACAATTATGAGGTGGCAATGACAAGCTGCAAAGAGTAATAGAAGCTTGTGTTCATGGATTCTAAGATGAAGATGGTCATGGACTCATGTGATGCTAGTGGTCTGAACATTATCCTACATGAAAGTTATCCTCAATGAGCCATTTCATTAGACCAAGATAGAGAATATTTTGATGGGACTGGGCCAGACCACTTCCCATGTCAAGATCTTCTTTCTGTGGGGTCGCCGATATCGACTCGAATGAGTAAACTGTAATCTTGCCTCCCACTGTCCCACACAACCAGTGTCCTATGCTATGGTACTGGTATTATTGTTGACAAGCAGAGGCGAAAAGATGAGCAATTTTTGTCTAGGATTTTGCCAAAAATAAACCAACTCAAATTGATCATAATTCCAATACCCAATTCTTTAAAATTCTATTTAAACTACCGAAAACTTATTAAATATTCAAGTTTAGCTATTTCGTCAACTTTTCGTTAAAATTAACGGAATATTTTTAGGAAACACAAAAAACACCATTTTAATTAAAATTAATTACAAAAAAACACTCAATTCTTCAAAATTTCATCACAGTTAAGGTTTTTATAATCGGAATCGAAAGTGGCAAAATCTCAAACCGATTTGAATCGGTCGAATCGGATGATTAATCTGTCCATTTGAACCGATTCAATTCAAAACTATTTTTGATCAATTTTTAGGAGAGAAAAGACAATAAATAAGATAAACATCAACATAAAAAGACAGAAATTAGGCAAAATAAGTAATAACATACACTAAAATTTTAAAAATATTAATTTGATAATTTCACATCTTTAGGCTCTTCAAACTTCAAAGTATAAACACGCATAAAATATTCAACATTATTAATTAAATAAACTTATTAATGATTTCTAATCAGAAAAATGAAAAGTAACGATGATATTCAAAATATTCTCCATAATATATAGGATTTCATTAGGATTCTCATCATAAATTAGATACACTTATTATTATTTTTTTAAATGTGCATAATCGTCTGAATCGGTCAATTCAGGCCGATTCGGGCCGATTCAATGCATGTTACACCAAAATCAGTGCGGATCGGAGTCGGTCGAGATAAGAGCCGATCCAACTGATTAATCGATTGATTGTGTAAACCATGATTCCCACCTACTCGAATTTATTGTTTTATTGATTAAATTGGCCACTTCAAACTAATAATCCCATTATATATTGACTTAGAAAACAAAAACATTGCTCGTTTGACCAATAAAAAGATAAGTTTGGATGGTTGAGACTCAAGATATAATTATGAGGAATTGAGTGTGTTTGTAAATATTATTGATCAAAATGATGTCTTTTTTGTATTTTTCAAAAAGATTCTATTAGTTTTAACAGAAAATTAACGGGAGTTGCTAAACTAGAATATTTGTCAAGTTTTGGGTAGCTTAAATGTAATTTTAAAAAATTGGGTGTGTTTTTTTTGGAATCATCCATAATTCGAGTAGGAGTTTTGGACTGATCCCTTTTTGTTTGAGTCCCTCTGTGTCTGCTTTGTCCAATAAATACCTCGACTTTATGGCTACTTTAGGGCTTGGAAGAATTTAATTCTACTTGTCATTCACCTTTCTGCTCTGAGCTCTCTTGACCATAGTTTTGCGCTGTCAAATGGCTACATGCCACCCTTGGAAATGTGATATTTATTTACTGGTGATATTTTTTTACGATAGGACTAATGGTTGCGGCAACATCTTGGGTCTTGAAGACATGCTGTTACAGATTTACTCCTATGGTTAAGTGTGGTTGGTGCAAAAAAAATGACTCAAATAAAACAAAAATTAAATTAAGTCTCTTATTTTAGAGAATTTCTATTTACTAAGAGGTGAATTAACATATATATAAAGAAAAAGAGAAAGAAAAGGAACAATAAAAAAGAGGTAAATTATAAAATGTTCTTTTGGTATTTAGTGATTTAGTCAAGAAGAGTTCGCTCAATGATAGGTCATTTTTTCTCCTAACCATGTAGTTAGGGATTCGACATCTCCTAAGGGAAAACCTTTATTATAAATATAATAGGGGTAAGTTTGTGTACATCTCGTTCTTTCGATACTCTGTTTTTGGCATGATTATGTGAGTTTATTGTTTTGCTTTGTTTTTACCATACTTCGGTTTAAGTGGAATGAAGTTATTATGCTTGCTCCACGCTCTTCTTGGCTTCACTTTCATGTGTATGTCTCTGTGAGGAGCAATATGCTTGCATGACCATGTCCAAGCACAGCAAGACTTCATGAGTATTTGAGACTGATCATACCCTGCTTTCTGATGGTGTACAATTGTGTGGTAGTTTCTCTGGGAAAGTCAATGTCAGGATGCTGATGAATGATGAATCACGCTGAAAATTTCTTGTTCTTTATATTTTTCCTGGTACTGAGAGTTCGCTTTGCGTTATCTGGAAGCTTAGTATGGTTATCTCTTTTCCTTTCTCCCGTTTTAGTCTTCTCCACTTTTTTCTTCCTCCATGTGGTGTGGTAATAGGCCCTTCACATGTAGAAGCTCCAGTGTGCTGCTCATCTACGCTCTTGCCATGAAATTCCAACCCCTTCGTCTTCTGATACTGGTTTCTAGGATTAAGTTGGCAATCCAGGTGAAGATCTAGTCTTGATCTCATACTCTCCGGTTTCGAAAAAAATGGAGTTTGTTCTGTTTGTAACACACATGTCAGAAAATGTCTTGGTGTCTGTTCCATTTTTATGGAATCCCCACTTGATTTGCCTATAAAAGTAGCTACGCCATTGAGACTGCTGTGAGCCAGAACTTTTTGGCATTCTGCTGTTTGTTGGATTTTCTGAATAAAGATTCAGTATGCATCTTGTTGTCTCATGTTTAGGGATGAGTTATACTACTTGTGTTCTTATCTTTTGCTTTTTTACCAGTTGGATGATTTGTGGTTACATAAATGTTGCAGGTAATCGATTTGCTACTGTTCAAAGGAACTGAAGAGCTGATCAATATCACCGAGCATGCAAAGCAGCGTCACCACATTCTCGGCCAGTATGTGGTGGGGAATCATGGGCTAGTCCAGGATCTTGGTAGCAAAGATCAGGGAATCTCGCCCTTCCTCAAGAACTTCTATACCAGCAACTAC
Source organism: Drosera capensis (assembly GCA_001925005.1). Taxonomy (NCBI): domain Eukaryota; kingdom Viridiplantae; phylum Streptophyta; class Magnoliopsida; order Caryophyllales; family Droseraceae; genus Drosera; species Drosera capensis. Next base: position 4,920 of record LIEC01010555.1, on the reverse strand, counting down.
TTTTAAATCTCATTATTTCTCAGCCTCAAGTGTCATGTTGTCCAATAAAGACGCATTCGTGTACTTGAAACTTTACGTTCAGTGACTCTTGGATAAAGGGGCGCTCTCTTGAGCGTTTAGTCGTTAGTGTTATGTTCAGCTGGCCTTGGTCGTTTCTTTTGTGATGTGACCCACCCTGGCGTTATCGCCATCCTATTGTTAAATCCAAATTGATTCAAAGTCCATGTGCTTGTGCATATAAAGCAAACCAAGATGCAAATTAGTTGTATACTTGTATGCTCACCAGCAGGGTGAAGGGCAGTTGATCAATGAATCCACATAAAAGAGTTCCATAACTCAAATACTACCCCGGTGAAGTTCATTTTTCCTAAATATTATATAAGAGTTCGACATTTTTTAAGAATATTAGAAAACAACTTATTTGTTATAATTTGACGAATGGTGTATTGATTCTATTGAATGACTTGAGTTGTTCGCTTTGACAATTTTATATGTTAGTTAAATGATTAATTCGTTTATACAGAATGGATTCATTGATTTTGTTAAACGGTTCAATTCTAATCGGTTGAATGGCTCAACTGGACGGATTCATTGATTCTGTTAAAACGGCTCAATTCTAATCGGTTGAAAGGCTTAACTTATCACAAGTAATATGTGCCTCAAACTTTTCAAAGATGATTAAAAAAGAAGAAGAAAGAAAGAAAGAAAAAAAATCTGATGATAAACCAAGGGATCTTATGGTATTGATGTTTAAAAAAAGATAATTACCAATTAATCATCAAAATCTAAAAAATTTATCAATTGTTCATATCTTATTATTTCATTTTATAATTAGTCATCTGCTAGAAATAAAAGATTTTATTTTAATGATATCTAATAAAAATAAATCATTACTACAATCAAACTGAATAAGACCAAATGATAATTAATAAATAGGGGTGACTTCTTGATAAATAAATTTTAGAAATACTAAAAAATTAATAGCGAAAATCAAAATCACTTGACAAAATAAAAAAGATTTTGTTTATCGAGAAGATCTTGAATATCATACTCAAATGAAACAACAAACACGAATTAGAAATCATTATTTTTTATTTTCGTTTTAAAAATAATAATAATAAATATATATTTTTGTTCATCAGTCAATCAACGAAAATAAACATTCATAAACAAAAATGCCACAGAATACCCTAACACCCAGCTTGTGAGTTTTGTCCAAAAATGAAAAGAAAAGAAAAGGGAAAGAAATTGGATCATTTTCTCTTATAAGGTTTGCTTGTGAGTTTTGTAGGAGAAGAAATGGAAAGAAAAAAGGAGAAATTATTTTATAACTTTCTTCACTATATTTTCTTATTTGAATCGGGAGATATGGAAAGAAAAATGGAAGTCATTTAGTTTTTCAATATTTTCCTCTATTATCTACTTTACATAAATCTTTCTCTTTTATTTCTCATTTATCAAAGAACTTTTTTATAAAAGTAGGCCTAAATCCAAGTTCTGTGTTCCGGTAAGTTTGTTTTTTATTTTACAACATGGAAGTTTTTTTCCCCTTTTATACGAACAATTTTTATTTATATTATATTCCTTTCAAAACTCAGAAACCAGTCAAGCGTAACTCAACGACATGTAGGTGTCCTATTCATGAAGTTTGGAAACAGAAAGAGACGGTGCGAAACCACTGTGATCCTGTCCAACGTAATTCAAAGAGATCACCATTTCCTCAGCAGCTCTATCAGCTGGAACAAAGCGGTGCTCCACCATCTCTAGATATGCTGTGAACTCTTCCTCCTCACACCATCAACCTTCTTTTTCACCGTCATTACAATAGAACAATCCAGATATTTTCGCCAGAAACAGATTCAGTCTCGAACCACCATCATCACTCTCCGCGGATCTCAACAATGCAGAACCCGACAATGCCGTCGCAAAGCACCTCTACCACCAGCACCACCGTCAAGCCCTCTCCCCTCAACGTCGCGCTCCACCTCACAGACCACTCCCACATCCTCCTCGCCAAACTCCACCACCTCCACACCCTCCTCTACCCATCCCAATCCTCCCATTCCCTCCCTTTCCCCTCATCATTCCACACCTCCAACATCTTCCCCAACTTGCCAAAACTCTGCCTCCACCTCTCCAAACAATTCCCCGTCCACACATCCAAGATCAACATTGACAGGATTGATGCGCCCGCCTTTGAGTCGTTGTCGGATGGGGCGGAGATGTATGCTCAGAATCTGGAGCCCTGGGTTGAGCTTATGGTGGAGTTGATGACCTGGAGGGAAAGGGCGGTTAGGGTTTTGCTTGAGATGAGCGGGACTGTGTTAGGGTTGAGTCCCGGGGAAAATGGGGTCGTTTTGGGGGTGTTTATGGATCTTTTTGTTGGGTTTGTTAGGGTTGGGATGGTGTCAGGAAGGGTGCCAAGGAAGATGATTGTTCAGGTTTATAATGTGGTGTATGGGGTGATGAAGGATGGAAGGGATTATGGGGAGTATGGGAGATTGGTGGAGTTTGTAGGGAGGTATGATAGTGTGGTGAAGGGGTTGCAGGAGGATTTGGGGTTTGTGAGTCCGAGGATAGGAGAGGTGTTGGAGGCCGTTGGACCGGTTGTGTTTCTGTCGACCGATACAAGGAAAATTAGGAATGAGGGGTTCCTGAGCCCGTTTCATCCGAGGTATCCGGATATTCTTACCAATTCTGCTCATCCTTTGGTGAGTTGAGTGCTGCTGGCGGTGCTTGCTTTCTTTGAGAAGTATTGCTTTGGTTGTGTTATCTGATTTTGCGTTCTATGATACAGAGAGCTCAAGACTTGGCGAATGTCACTTCCTATAGAGAATGGGTGTTGCTTGGATACCTCGTTTGTCCGGATGAGCTTTTGCGTGTTACCAGCATTGATATCGCTTTGGTATGTGTTTTGTTTCTGTATTTGGGCATTATGGTTCTCAAATCATACTAGAAATTGCCTATTCTACAATGTCAATCAACTACTTTTCGCGATTTCATCATCTGCACTTGTATTTCCTTCACTTCTAATTTCTGTTAATTGTTTTTCAATGGTTCTTTTTGGTGCTTTTCAGGTGGTATTGAAAGAAAATTTGGTTCTTCCTCTGTTCAGAGATGAGGTGCACCATTTTGCCGCATTTTTTAAGACTTGAAGAATGATTGATCCTGTTATTCATAGTTTCTACCACAAATTTTCAGTACATACTACTGCATGAAGAATATCAGCTCTATGTTTTGCCTCGAATATTAGAAGCAAAGAGGTTGGCAAAAGCGGGGCGTTCAAAACAAAAAGAAGCAGATCTCGAGTACAGTGTAGCTAAGCAGGTGGAGAAAGTTTTAAGGTATCATACATCCTTCTTGAGAATAAACGTTGTGCTCATTTTGATATTGCTTTCAACGCTGCTTTATTATGCTTCATTCCAACGCTTTTCTAGATTGTAGCATTGCAGTGTTAATTCTTTTCACGTTTCTGTTTTTTCTGGTGCTTTTTATGATTTTATCCCAGCGAAGTGCATGAGCAAGCTTTACTATCTTGCGATTCCATACATCACGAGAGAAGAATCCTCTTAAAGCAAGAGATTGGCAGAATGGTGCTTTTTTTCTCTGACCAGCCTAGTTTGTTGGCTCCAAATATTCAGGTACTCTTTAGCCGCTTACTTTCTTGGATACCTTAGGGAAAAGTCAATATATATTGTAGAAGATATCAAAGGGCCCTTAAGATCCCATCTCCGAGTATAGTAGATTCCCGGTATCGTGCATGCTAGGAGAAATGAGGCCACTTGTTCTTGTGATTTACAAATAGGACCAATTGAAAACTGTTTAGAATGTTGAAGAATTGAATGTGTCACACTTTTTCTGTCACTGTAACTCAAACCATTGACGAAAAGGAAAGGAAATTCTGTGCCACGGGACTACAAGTTGAAGCATGCTATGCAACTAACTGTTTCTCTATGCTTGTTTTATTAGATATTTATTTATTTTAGTTTAGTTTATTTTTTGGCTGGTATTGTCAAAATTTCTTGTCCTCTATTCACATGGGAGTATTAGAAAATTATTGAACTAGAATCCTTTTCTTTTTGGAATAATCAAATTCAAGGCTTAAATATATTATTTTCAAGTACTGTGTTGCTTATCTATCTCTTGATGTCTAATATTCAGGTGGTATTTTCGGCCATGGCTTTAGCCCAATCCGAGGTTACATGGTACTTCCAACATGCTGGAATTGCTTCATCAAAATCTAAGGCCGGAAACCGTGTTGTTCCGGTGGAGATAGTAAGCAACAACCCCTTCCTGCTTTTTCTTAGATTAGATTTGGAAGCAAGGAGATGTGATGAACTTTTGTAGTTATGTTGTTGATCTCTATAAAAATTCTTCCATTCTTCCGTAGTATGTATGACCAGGAGTTGGTTTTCCATAACAGGATCCAAGTGATCCGACCATCGGATTCTTATTGGATGGAATAGACCAGCTTTGCCGCTTGGTGCGCAAGTATCTTGCAGGTTAGACCACCACCATCTATAAAATTACTATTAGTGCAGGTCTTCCTAATTTTTTGGTAGCTTTGTCTGAGTAACCATGTTTAGTACTCCCTCCGGCCCATATATTTTGCCACATTTACTTTGTACACGCAAATTTAGGGTTACCCCCTTTCTCTCCCAACTCGAATTTTCAACCACACAATCTTTCTCTCTCCGTCTACTTTAATTCCTAACGACATAATATTTTTTCGAATAAGAAAATATTGCAAACAATTTGGGACATCATGGAATGGCAGAACGTTGTAAAATGAGTGGGACAGAAGGAGTATGTGTCTTGTCAGATTCATATCTGATATGTGAGCCATCGGTTCATATTAATGAATTAATATATCATGGGACTTGCTGCCTGGGCCCTCGTGCATCGCCCATGCATTTGACT
>LIEC01010553.1:3365-82031 GCA_001925005.1 Drosera capensis | reverse complement strand
CAGAAAACTTTGAAAAAACATAACGTCTTCGTTTTAGCTCCGATTTTGACGTGGTTTGATTCGTTGGATTCCTCTCGACGAGGGGTATCTCGTGATGTGATCAAAACTTGATCTTGACACATCGATTTCCGGCCGTGAACAGTAACTTCCGGCAAGAACTCCGAAAATACTCGCATCCGGCTCTGATACCACTTGTTAAGAATTTTGATCACAAATAAAGGAAGAAAAGTATTCTATTGATGAATAGAATTGAGATTTTACAAATCCCTCAAAAACTTCCTAAACCGATGCAATCATCGGAGGTAGACACTTTGTATTGTGTTTGATCCCTTTGCTTCTGGAGGATGGGATGATTTTTCAGGCTCAACCCCTTCCCCTTTTATAGTGATGAAGGTAGGAAATGTGAAAGAACTAAAAACGTGTTTTTGATTTTCACCGGCCACTATTCACATGTGCACCGGCCACATGTTCACCGGCCACTGTTCACACATGCACCGGCCAAGCATTTGGCTGGACCTATCACTTCTTCCATGGTCTTCCTAAGAAGCTCTTGTATGATTCTTTCACCATACTAAAATTTGGAGCTGCCCTGATGCGCGATCCATGGATAGAGATCCCCGTGTTCTCATGTGGGTTCTCCCTTCCCTGTGCCATGATCATGTTGGATTGGTGTTGCATTGGCTTCCTGACAAAGATGTCACAGTTTTGGAGTACCACCGCAGCATTTCCAAATATAAAGTCTATGGTGCCGTGTATTTGGCAATCTCGGTAAAATTGCCTCAAGGAATGAGCGTAGAGGGTATCCTGGTAACCTTTGAAGCTGCAACGATAGAATACAGAATGATCAGAAGCCACCATCAGTGCCACTGCTTGTTGCTTGTGAGGCCCTGCTGTATTCTCAAATGTGATGTCGCGTGCCCAGAAACCATCACCGGACACACCTACATGTTCCGCTGATAGGCATAAAGAATGCATATATTTACTGACCATATCTCAATCTACTGAGTTTGCAAATAAAATTGATCGACATATCATAATGGTGATGAGGAAAGAATGCGCTTTGAATTGTTAATGTTGCTGTTTTAAAAGAATCACTTTCTTACTGAAAGTGGCAGAGCCGAGGGTGGAGTGACCATCTATGACGTTCCTAGAACCAGTGATGATTGTTCTATCAATGCCATTTCCGACGAACATAAGGTGATTGAGGTGCCTTCCTATCATCACATGCTCATGGTAGATGCCTTCTTTCACATACACGATCAGCACTGATGATCTGCTGCGTGCCCTGGAGGAGGTGGTGATGAGATTCCTCTTGGTCAGTGAAGCAACGGCATCCATTACCATCCTGTAGTCACCAGAACCATCCTTCGCGACCTGGAAGATGCCGGATTCCACAATGCTAAGATGCCCTGGCCCGGACGCTAATCAGCTACTTCTTTCTGCCTCCTGTATTTATGACGATATCGAAACCCCTTTGATACCTCCACCCTCTCATCCAGTTCATCCAGCCGCAAAGCATTATCCATATAAACATAGTAATAAGCCCTAAGCATCATTCAGCAATTTAGTCAAGTTGTGAGCTCCAACAAAAATCTTTGGATCCCTGATCAAGTATCCTAACCCATCCAAACAAGTCCAATGATTAGTAAGCACAGCGCTAAGCCAAGCGAGCCTCTCGTCACTGTCGCTGCTGCTGGTCATGCTATTCGTGCTAATCAAGTGTGCAAGCCGTGAGTCAGACTCTTCATAGAGCTGAGCACAGTCAACAAAAGCAGGTACACCAATACCAGTAATATTACTGTCGAGGTAATATGAGGAGGTGGCGGCAGTGGCTAGCTGTAGCGACCAGTCCTTCGCTTAAAGCACAGCAGCGCGAGCAGATTGAAGGAGCAGTAGTCCTGTTCTTGGGTCTTGTTTGGATGAGACAGTAGAATAAGCTGAAGCAGCCATGGTTGCGCCTGCTAACAGGAAATGGAGTAGTAGGAATACTGAGAGAGTAGACGACATCCTTGGCGGTGGAGGTGGATCAGGAAGAGAAGAAGAGGAGCGCATAATATATGAAATATGAAGCTAGCTAACTTGTCAAATGATGATTATTGTTGAAAGTATATAGTTTTCTCAAGTGGTACAAGTAACTACAGTATCGTTACCAGGGGAAAACCGTTTCAAGACACGTAGTCTTCGTGTACATATATTCTTCGAAAGAATATTGGGAGAGGAAAGCAAAAGGACAAGAAGCGTAGCTTACACACAGTGCCAATTGCATTGGCCAAGTGGTTCCAAAATGTCACTCGTTCAACGGCAAATTCCTGCTCAACTAACGGGTGAGTACTTGGGGCTCCAAAATTAAGATTTTGGCTCGTGTATGTTGGAAATTATGGATTTTGAATCCAAGGTGGATTAATGTTTGATCTAAACTTCTAGCATTCAAGTTGGTTCCGATTGTCGAATTGAAACGAATTTGAGATTAATGTAATCTATATCTCGTATAGGTTAATTTGATATATTTATATTTTCAAAATCCATTTAGGTAAATGAAAAATTAATATCCAAATTATATAATGTTTGATATGGTCAATGTATAAGTTATGCTAAATTTGTTATTTAATCCATGCCATTGCCACATCATCGAAAATGTGTCATGTCACCTTCAAATCAACCAATGAGTATCATCTTTCCTATAAAAACATCCCTTGTCTTTTTCTTTTGAATACACAAAGAAACGTTTCCATCTTTGAATCAAAAATTCATTGCATTCAAGGTTTTTAATCATCAAGTTTTAACGAGAGAATTCAAGACATCAAATGGAACGCGTGAAACCCAAAATCGAACTGCTTTTATTTTGGGTTTACAGTCCTTGTATCTTGGAAGTAAATTCTGTTACATCTATGAGCACCATTGCCGGAAAATATCGTCTCAAGGATAGTGTGCCCAACTCATGTCTTGACTAGATTTGTTTTCAATTAATTTTCCTAAATTCTCTGTTTGTTGTGATTCCCTGTTTTGATCGCAAATATTAGAACCCTGATCAATTTACATAACAGGGTATAGCTGCCTCTCTACTCATATCATAGTCCCTTCACGCAAGAGAAGTATCAGCAATTTTTTAAACCAAATCATACATAGGTTTTCATTGGAAATATCTTATACGAAGTGATAACTTAGCTTCATTTGTAAATTGTGACTTGTGAATGAGTTACGAATATCCTTAAAACACAACAAAATTTATTTTTTGAAAGGAAAAATTGTCTAAAAACACCCCTAAATTTTGGATATATCATATGATCCCTCTTAATTTTAAAAATAGATAGATGGCCCTCTTTCTATCACTTTTTCAGAAAGGTTTTGTGTAAAAAAACGTGACTTTCAATAAATAATAAATATAACGGATTAAATGTATATTTTTAAAACAGATAGGGGTTAAGTGTCTTCGGTCAATAGTTCAACGGGATTATTGTCATTTTCCCTTAAAAAAAACTATAGTACTGGTAATGACTTAAGATTGCTATTGCTCATGAACGATCGATGTTACCAATATATATGTATAGGCCATAGGCAATATGATTTTTCAAATATATACACAGATTATTGACATAAAGCTTCAAGTGCTTTATATCTCTGACGAAACCTCAATTCGGTTAATTCATAGCCCAAACAAATGGAATCCAACCTGAAAACCAGATCAACTCTTCCTTATTGAATAGTATATGGCCGATCTACATCTGTGTCTGACATGTGTTTCAGTTTGAGTCTTTCTTGTTAAAGTTCCATCTCTTTTCGAGGAGTCTTCAAATATAGAGTTCAATCTGTATCGTTAGAGGTTTTTTTTTTTTTTTTTTAAATCTCGAAGGATTTTCCGAGTTAGGCTGAGTCGTTTACCATGATGATTCCTCAAAAATATTGTGAGAGTTTTTTTTTTTTTTTTTTTTGGAACATAAATATCGTGAGAGGTTGATTTCTCCTTTCCGATTGAATTTGCATTCCTTGGATGTGAAACATAAAAAACGCAACACAATTAAGCATTGAGGAAATAACAACAGGTAAATCTCAAGCTCATTGTAGTTTTAAACATGACAAATATGTTTAGATTTCAAAGCAAATATGTCTCTTGCGTGAGTGCATGTCCTTCAACCGATGAAGTATTCAAAGATCATTTTTATTACTTGAATCATTCCTTCATGCCATATTTTTGTTCGTTTACACGTTCATGCATATCTAAACGACTGTTGTTCAAACATTTACAAATCAATAATTGCTCCATGGGTTGTCATACAAATTAGTCAATGAGTTTCTCCATTTATTTATTTAATTATTTTCATTTAATTTTTGATCGAAAGTTTCTCCATTTTTTTAATTAGTGGAGGTTAAACGTACAAGGAACAGCTCAAGCTTCAGATATTCTTTGACATTGGTGTTTCCTCCCTTTCATTGTTTTCTTGAAAGTATCAATTACCTTATTTATTTGCAAAACAAAATTTAATAGTGTAGCTGGAATGTGGCAAGGTTGACATTCCAAATTGTTCCAAGAACATCTTAAAGATAGAGTTCACTATGGCCTGACACCATTTAACGCATACATCGGGACACATGTCCATCGCAATGGGTCTTTTAACTTTTAAGTACAAATGAACAAACAGAAGCAAAAATCTATTATCAGAACGTTGATTCTAGCTTTTAAATAAAAAAATACATTTAATTATCTGAATTTTCGAATTTTTTTTTTGCATTTTGTCTATACTTTCAAAGGATTATATGCTAAAAATCAAGATTGTCATGAAAACGTAAAAAATTCAGAGATTAAATACTATTTTTCCTTCTAAATATCCCATTCTACAATATCAAATAGGATCATAACTTCTTGCTCCATGTCTGGAACACGTCAATGCCGATTGCCATGAAAGGATGGCATTTGTATAACATGGTAGAAAATCCACATCTTATCGTATGACATATTAAAATAACATCGACTATTTCATACCACCACTAATAAGTAGTCGTGAGCATGTAGACAGTACCATAACAAAAAAGCTTTCAATATACCTATTTATACACACACATACACCCAAGGATATTAGATCGACATATATCTTCAGTCTACATTACATTGTACTCCAAAGCCATATCAAAGATGAATCTTGTAACACTATTCTCGTTCGTGGCATCAACGATCGTCCTCATGAACTCTCCTCTTGCCATGGCCGATGACGACATAGCCTCCTGGTGCAAGAAATTTACACCCTTTCCTAAGGAATGTGAAAGCTATGCCCGTAGTTATTCTGTTCCCCAGCCGCAACCCATCAAGGGATTTCCAGACTTCTTCAAGTCCGCCATGCAAAGCGCTTTCAAATCTGCAGCCACCGTGACTAAGAATGCATACTCCTTGGGACCCAACTTGAAGGACCCTAAGGAGAAGGCTGCGTGGGCTGACTGCGTTGAGCTGTACGAGCTCGCTCTGCATCATCTCAACAAGACCATTAGTCCAGTGACAAGGCATACCAACGAAGACGCTCAGACATGGATAAGCTCTGCCCTCACCTACTACGAGACCTGCAAGGACGGCTTCTCTGATCTTGGGCTTGCCAACAGTCCCATCCTACCACTTGTCGCAAACGATGATTTGTCCCGCCTAATCAGCAATGCCCTGGCCATCAACAAGAAGAATAGTGTCAGCAATGTTACTAATGACGAGCCAGTACTCCCAGCTGGTTTTAAGAAGCTGGTCCATGGAGGTGCTGAGTGGCCGAGTTGGCTTCGGCCTGGGGATCGAAAGCTACTGCACCAGTCAAATCTGTTGGCAACATGGGTGAACCTAGTGGTTGCGCAGGATGGGTCCGGGGACTATAAAACGGTACGTCAAGCGGTAGCTGCAGCAACAAAGAGGTCTGGGAGTGGCAGATTTGTGATCCACATCCGGGCTGGGACTTACGTGGAGAATGTCGTGATAGGGAGCAATGTGGAAAATGTAATGCTTTTGGGGGATGGCATCGGGCGGACTATCATCACCGGGAGCAGGAGTGTTGGGGGAGGTTCCACCACCTTCGGTTCCGCCACTGTCAGTAAGTAGTAGATATAATATAGCATCCTTCCCATCCGTACTTTTTTCCATTTGGCTGTTCATTTGCAATCTTTCTTCAGAAGCATAAGTTCTGTAAAGAATAATAGGTAACTTTTCAAGCATAGTTAGTAGTACAATACAAAAAAACGACATAAAAACGATGACTAGTTGAATCATACAGAAAAATTAATTGATTATATTAAACGTGATTATATTAAACGGACTCATATCAACAATGCATGTTTTTTTATTATGTTTTCAAGTAATGTGGTTGGGAGATCAGCCAGTTTACATGTTCGAGTATCTTTATGACAAGCATGCTCCAATAGTCCCATCTACACCCTTTTGAAACCCCTTTATCTTTTGATATCTTGGTTATTCAAGAATCTCATGTCAATAATTTGCAAGGGCAATCCGAAATCCAAACCAAGTCAATTGCAAGGATTTATAACTAGTATGAAGAGCTAGCCCACCAAAAATACAACTTAAAAAAAACTTGTCAAAAATAATAATAATAATAACATTTCTCTTTTCTTTCTTTCTCCTGTTTTTCTTTTTATTTATTTGCGTATCTTTGCCCAAAAAAAAAAAATTCCAAACTACTTTTTGATGTTCTCTCTCCCCAATTTAGGAAAAGTTCCAAAAATATTTTTCCAATATTATCTCTACTAACTCATCTCCCCATTATACTGTAAACCACACTAATTATTACAAACAGAAAAAGTAGGAATACTGTGAGAAAATTAAGAAAATTATCAAAAGTTCAAATACACACTAACACACATAGTCGTTGACTTTAACATCCTCCTCGAATTATACACAAAAATAAGGGCAGACAAAAACAATGAATACTATCTTTACCATGCCAGTGAAGAAGCTTTCAATATGGAACAGGAAATATTGTGAAAATTTGATGTAAACATCTCCCAAAAGTTGATCTTTTCATCCATGTAGCATAGTATATTCTAACAAATAACTAGTCCCCAACGCCAGATCATCAATGCTCTATTAGAGCACTAGAATGAGATGGTTGTCATGCAATTAGAGGAAAGTCAATCTGATCAACAATGATAACAAGGTTACAAAGGAATGCTAGATAGATAAAACTGAGAAGAAAACAAATGCAAAAGAAGAAGAAAAAAGAGCGAGAAAGAAAGAAAAGAAAAGAAAAGATAAAAAAGAAAAAGAACACACACTCACACACATATACTACACCTATTATCAACCAAGCTGGAATAAATCTATCTAAATCACCATCTTTTTTACCTCAATATGTTGCTGCACACTACCAATGTATCAGATAACATACCTGAGCATCACGCTGTTTGATTTATAAGATATTTCTAAACTAATTTTATTTTTAAAAAGTATTTCTTAACTAGTATTCATACTTTTTGTCAATACCAATATTCCATAACATTAATTTAACTTTAGGTAGTGCATCGTAGCCAATTTCTTTTCCCTTCATCTTAATCTATATTCTACATCTACACAGGTGCCCAAGGCCCTGGTTTCATAGCTCAGGGGATAACGTTCCGTAACACCGCCGGTCCATTGAACCACCAAGCTGTGGCTCTACTCTCCGCTTCTGACCTCTCTGTCTTCTACCAGTGCAACTTTGAGGGCTACCAGGACACCCTTTACGTTTACTCCAATCGCCAGTTTTATCGGGACTGCAATATCTATGGCACAGTCGACTTCATCTTCGGCAATGCAGCTGTTGTTATCCAGAACTGCAACATCTTTGCCCGCTTCCCACCCGCTACCACCAACACCCTTACTGCCCAAGGCCGCACCGATCCCAACCAAAACACTGGTATCATCATCCACCGCTGCCAGGTCGCCCCTGCCCGCGACCTCATATACAGAATTGCAGAGGTCAATACCTACCTGGGCCGCCCTTGGAAGGCATATTCCAGAACAGTCTACATGGAGACTGTCCTCCACGACCTGATCAACCCTGCAGGGTGGATGCCGTGGAATGGTGATTTTGCACTGAATACACTCTACTATGCCGAGTACAGGAACACAGGCCCGGGTTCCTATACGACAAAACGGGTCAATTGGCCGGGGTATCACATCATCAAAACTGCAGCCGTCGCCTCACAGTTCACTGTGGCAAATTTTATTGCTGGTGACTCCTGGTTGCCGGCCATCAGGGTGCCATTCATTGCTGGGCTTTAAACTCGACCACATTTCAGGAGGCATAACTTAAGTCTGGTAATTAACCATTTATCTGTATGTGTTGGGTAATACCCCGCATATACATGAATGGAATGATTATATACGAAAGATCTACTAATATTCTTTTTGTTACTGTTCATGTCAACATGAGTATCACTCCTGGATAGAGCCTATATAGATGATACTGACCAATAACTAAACCCAAGTGAATTTTGCCCCAAAAATTTGTTTCCCTAGACTGGGGCAAAAAATGATGTTAGTCACTAAAACATCATGGCTCTACACTTGCCAATAAGTACAAAGCCAACAGAAACATTCAAAGATAATCACAATGACGAAACAGAAAATCCAGAAACGTAATGAAATCGGATACTAAAAAAACCAGGTTCTTTTAAGTTCTAAGAGGTAGCAATCATTGGAATAGTTCAGGGAAGAGTTGACATATGCTACCTTATATGCTTAAACGATTCCTTCACATCCATTCTGTTGAGCTGAAAGATTCCAAGGTGCAGCTGGAATATGTATTTAAGTAATAGATTAATGGAGACTGCAAATATTAAACATTGGTCAAGAATTTGAATTGGACAATTAGGTTCACAAGTCAACCTTGGAGAAGCAAATAACAATTGGATCAACAGCCCACATGAAACATTATCTTTTTATAACCGTTCTAAAAAACTAATTGAAAAGGTATCCAAGCTATTTAAAACATATCATACCCATTTTAAAAATGCTTAGTTTTTGCAGTGCCAACCCGTAGAACTTAGAATTTATAAGGTCCGAACATTTCAACAGGTAAACCCCAGACAACCTCGAATAGAGAGGAAGTTTTACAAGATATGTACTCGCATAACAATGTCATATGGATCAAATGTTAGGACAATTAAAAAACAACAATACACAAAGTGAGAATACCTTGGATGCAAACGGCTGAAATGAATATGCAGAAAAACTAAGAAAAACAGGATCTACAACATACAACAGAAAGTTGGAGAGGTAGACATCTATAAAAGATAGGAAAAAAGGGCATAAAACCCCCTAACTATTCGCTAGTGACCGATAACCCCTTCGAATTATACTCCCTCCATACCGGAAAGAATGCAACACTTTGACTTTGCATGCGCGTCGATGCAAAGTTTGACACGCGTGCAATAACGATCAAACATAGTTTTTTTTTTATAAATTTATCGTGAAACATCAATAATTGTGTAAGTTACACTTGGTTGGGGTCATCTGTTACGATTCAATACTTCAAGAGAATTATATACACCATTTTCCCTATAAGATGAGGTAATATGTTACTTGAGGATGGAAAATGAGATCCTAAAAGAAATTCAACGATAATTATGCGTAGATACAAAGTATATACATAGTAAAGAGAAGAATACCTAAATCATGGCTAAGCCATGCCCATGTAGATCAGCTTGTTTAATAGAATACAAGATTGGTTTATTGCTATAATGTATTGTCTTTGTCCCAAAATATAGAAAACACCTATTTGGGATGTCCTAATATATAAGAAACATTCATTTTTTGACAAAATTTTTATAATAAAAATATCAAAACAATCATTATTTACTACACTATATTTTACTAACTCCTCTCTAAACTACCGATGTAAATCCGACTACACTAGAAAAAAATATTTTTTAACAAAAAATCCACAAAAATTCAACACGCATTTAACTATTCGTTATATTTTTGAACACATGGAGTATCATGTTGGGATGTCGGTAGAAAAAATCAATTGTAACAAAAGTAGAGTTGGACTTTTCTACCTTGTATAAATCATAAATCTGAAAGCTTCAAAATGCTTATATTTTAGGGTTGGTTTTTCTTTCTTTAATCAGTATTACGGCTCAAAGATGGCCAACTTCCAAAAGGAGCATAATAATTTTATCCAAACCCTGAGCCAAACAGAAGTTAGCATATTGCTAGAATGAAAGAAATTATCTAGAAGGGATGTGAAGAGGGGGAAAACTGAAAAGAAAGAGGATGACGAGCCAGTCTGTAATATCATGCAACAGGAGAGACGAAAGAAGATTAGTATGCTGGTACAGTAACATTCATTTTTTGTTTATATTCTTCTTGTTCATATTTTGACTGTTTGTTTGTTTAGCAGCATGTTCGAAGCTTATTGAGATGAGTTCCCTCCTAAGTCATTTGTTACTATTGTTAGTAGCTTCTCTGCGGCAAGCAAACCAGATCGTGCCAAATAAAGCAGTCGGACCAATCATCAAAAGTAGAGCCCACATTCATCTACATCCACAGCTATTCAAGTTTTTGTCAAACTCAACTCTTGGTGTGTAACTTTGGGATACATGAATAAAAATTCCAAAATATTGATCAGTTCTATTGTTCAAATTCAATATCAAAGGGCATCCATTCCAGATATCATTGACATCTGCAGACACGCAATTTTAAGAAAACACGTATACGCAGAATAATTTATCACGAAATAATGTGCTAAGAGCTAATGATTAAGAAATGTTTTGGTCTGGTTGACTCCAATAATGAATTGATCAAAATAATTGAGATAATCAACTGATTCTCGCTCCCATAGCAAATGCATAGCCTCTGAGGAGGTCCTCTATATAAACAGTAAACATATAGCTCCATCGTATGCCCACCTCTATTCACCAATAAGTTCCGAGTACTACTCTTCCCCATAGAATATATATTAACCTAAAAGTTTCAGGAACTACCCTTCCCTTAGAACCCTCCATCACCAACCTAGCAAATACCAAAGAACGATACAATCCTGTCGGTCTAGAAATGTTCACGCCACACCCTGATCGGATAATTTTTTTCATACTACTATCATCATTCTGGACTCTATATCCATCCATGTTGCTTGCAAATCCAGCTGCCAATGACCTACCATCGTGGTGCAAGCTAACTCCTTATCCACAACAATGTCAAGCTTATGCTCTTGGTCATGGCTCCTCCACCTTTACAGCCATAAAGGGCAAGGCAGACTTCTTCAAGGTGGCTATGCACACTGCTCTATCAAGCACAGTGACTGCTACGAAGAACGCACTCTCCCTGTCTCAAAAGGTTGGTCGCAATCCTAGGGAGAAGGTGGCCTGGGGTGACTGCCTCGAAGTATACAAGCTGGCACTTGAGCACCTTAACAAGACAATCAACCCAACAACCACGTGTAACCAAGAAGATGCCCAGACATGGCTCAGTGCAGCCCTCACATATTTTGAGACCTGCAAAGAGGGGTTCTCGGACCTCGGCCTCATTGAGAGCCCTATCCTTCCTTTGGTAGCTAATGGTGATGTGTCCTGCCTAATAAGCAATGCTTTGGCTATCAACAAGGATGGTGGGGCTGGGTTCCCAAACTACAAGAAGCAGATGCATCGTGGATGGCCAAGCTGGCTACATCCTGGGGACCGGAAACTGCTTCAGGTTGGGGCAACGCCAAACTCAGTAGTTGCCAAGGATGGGACAGGGAATTATGAAACCATCAGTGCGGCGGTGGCAGCTGCTGGAAAGAGATCTGGCAGTGGGAGGTTTGTAATTCACGTTAAGGCTGGGACATACAAGGAGCAGGTGAACGTAGGAAGCAAGAACATAATGTTATTGGGAGATGGAATCGGGAAGACTATTATCACTGGAAGCAAGAGTGTTGATGGTGGTTCCACCACCTTCAAATCTGCCACAGTTGGTAAGCAAGTTTTATTCCTGTTGAAAAGGCGTCTATCATATCAACCCCCGAACACAAAGACGTCCCGGATCCTATTATCATTTATTACTCTATTTATCCCAAAATACATATAACACTTTTTTTTCTCCAATATATCTGCAATTCTTTTATTTGTAAAACTTTTCACAAGAAAAGTACCATATCACCCCTCCACTATTAGAATTTGCTCACTAACTCTCCTCTCAACTACTACAATAAACCCCACTCAAATCTAACTTTTTAGGAGCATCAAAGTAAATCATCAATAATTCAACACAAATTTGTGATCCAAGACAAATGGTTAAAAATATAATGAGACAGAAAGAATATTATTTTAATTGTACAACCAACAATTGTTGGTCCAAGATGCTCGAAGTTTGATTCCCCTAAGCATGCTATTAGTTCGTGTCTTATAGATGAAAAAAGTTGGGGGAGCCTTCCAAGGAACAATAAAAAATACACTTTCCATAATAATAAATAAATAAATAAATAATATCATACTATTTTTTCGACATCATTAACCATAACAGAGGGTTCATAATTCAACCCATAACAACAATCTCAAAAAGACATGAGGATATTGATGTTGATAATTCAACCCATAACAAAGACATCATTAACAAACAGTACCAAGCAAATGCAGCATAATTCGTTGTAGCCTCACTCATAAATTTTTTAAAATCAATTATTTTTAAAGTTTTACATTTTGAATTTTAAAAAATATGACATTTATAAGGGTTGCATCCAACATAGTTGCAATTGATGCAGCATATACATATATATTCTCCTCACCCATAATTCTTGTCATTTTATCCCATAAATCGCTTCCCACTTCCACATAAAAACTACCCAACTTTTTGAGAATCTTAGAAGGTATTTATACTATATGGTATTCCATTCGCTCCAATTTATTTGCAATATTTTTCTTTTTGATCAATCCTAATTTATTTACAAAATTTCTATTCTTTCCTTGTTTGTTAATCAATTTATATTTATATAATTAAGCTACCCCACCATCTTTTTTCTCCTTCTCTCATATTCTCTCTCCTAAACCTCACTTACACCCCACTATCACTTAAAAAAAACTCTTTCTTTATCTAATTTCATAAAAATTCACCACATAAAACTATGTATCAGGTCAAACCATTTCATATAAATTGAAACAGAGGGAGTAAACAAGTCTCTCAAGTCAAACTTGATGGGAATTTCCCCTTACATATTATCCTAGAAAAAAATTCCAAATGAGGTGATAATATACATAATGTAATATAAAGAAATACTTTCAATTGAGTGAGAAAATAAAAACTACGAAACAATTACCAAGAAATTAGCATTTTGACATAAAACAATTGCAATTTGGCACATGAACACCTCAAACATAAAAAATAGACATTGAAACCTCCATTGAGGGAGTTAAATCCTATCAAAAAACGAACTCTATCAAAAATTCGAATTGATGATAGTAGGCCCATTATATTAACTATATCTCAATCCAATAATTGATAAAATCGTCAATTTTCACAAAATAAATCTCAAAAGATTTTTCATCCCTAATCCTATAACTTTGACCCAATTTACGTGCCACTGATAACCCTGAACTCTTCTTAATTTTTTTTTCCAAAAAGGGGGAAAAACCTAGACTCCACGATCAACAAGCTTCTGTTACTTCCTCATCAACCATTAATTCCTTTGTGAAACTCCTGCACAAACTACACCAAAATGCGTGGCGACATTGAACACCTTCTCTCGATTAACCTTCCGTCTAACCTTGACAATCTTTATCTAAACCCTCTTGTCACAAGAAGCAGACAACCAATATACTCCCCATCAATCTCCCAAGCATATCTTGACAGCAACACTGCATTTTCTTCCTCCACAAACACCAATCCCTTGTTCAAACACCACATCTGCATTTTGTTTCCTATCTCTTAGTGTTCCAAGATTTTATGATTCAAGAGAACTAGGGTTTCATGGAGTCCAATTGAGGATTTCTATGATTTATTGTTGGTTTTGTATGTTGATGGTTCGGGGATATCTTTGCTTTTGATTTCTCAATTTAATTTGAGCTAGTCTTTAGATTCAATGGTTGATTTCAATTTTTTTGTTCTTGAATTAAATATTCTTTTGATATTATGAATTTATGATTCGATATGTGCGTGTTAGTGTTTTGAAAGAGATGCATTCATGGAACACAGGCAAAGGGGTTTAAGGGTATCATTGACATTTTTCATTTGCGATTAACGAAGTTAAGAACAAAGGGACATTGGGGGTTTAAATGCTTATAATTTAAGTTTGAGGTGTTAATGTGTCAAACTACGATATTTTAAGGAGTCAAAGTGCCATGTTCCCAAATTTACCTGAATAAAATATTTGAGTATCTGGCATCTTTTTAATGCATATAATCTCGTATTAGTAATCATTGATCAATTGTATTAAAATAATGAAGGCGTCACGGGCGACGGATTCATTGCACAAGGTATCACATTTCGCAACACTGCGGGGCCATCAAAACATCAAGCCGTGGCATTCCGTTCTGGCTCAGATCTCTCTGTACTCTACCAGTGTAGCTTTGAGGCCTACCAAGACACACTATATGTTTACTCGAACCGTCAATTCTATCGCAACTGCAACATCTATGGCACCGTCGACTTCATCTTCGGCAATGCAGCCGTTGTCATTCAGAGCTGTAACATTTTCGCTCGTTTTCCACCAGCTGGCACCAATACCATCACAGCTCAAGGCCGCACAGATCCCAATCAGAACACAGGCATCGTCGTCCAAAACTGCAAGGTTGCCCCAGCGGCTGACCTCATTGGGAAATCTGGCGTAAATACATACCTTGGTCGGCCATGGAAGGAGTACTCTCGAACAATATTTATGGAGTCTGTCCTTGGCAGCTTGATTAATCCATTAGGGTGGATGCCGTGGAATGGTAACTTTGCACTAAATACGTTGTACTATGCCGAGTACAAGAACACTGGTCCTGGTTCATCGACCGCAAATCGTGTCAAGTGGAAGGGGTATCATGTGATCACAAACCCGACTGTGGCGACACAGTTCACGGTGGAGAATTTTATCGTCGGAGAATCCTGGTTGCCTGCAACCAAAGTCCCCTTTGTTGCTGGGCTTTGACTTTTTTCGTCATTCAAGTCCTACCAATATAACTATAAAAAAAAAGTCCTATTGATATGCTTTTCTCCATTTGGTAACTTGAAATAAAATGATTATAAGTTGTTTTGTGTGCTTATGGTATTCAAAGAAATACAGAATGAGGGAATAAAAAATACTACAATTGTATAATGGAGACACTTCAGCGATTTGTAAAGGTCTGCCAGGTATCGTTGTTGATTACTAATTTTGTTTTTCATTTTACTAGTGAACTAATCCGAACTATATGGTACCAAAACTCGCTCTCAAATAAGAAGAATCATACGCAGGAAACAGAAAACCAATTTAAATAGTCATCAGATTCAATTTTTTTGTTAGTTGTTTCTAATCCTGGTTTTCTATTTTGCCAGCAATACCAATCAACCCCTAAAATATTTTTTTATTGTTTCATATGTATTTTTCCTGACACTTCTTTTAGAAATGAAGACAGAAGAAATTACATTATCGATATTTTGTGCAGCAGATATCATTTTCTTGTATTTGGGACAGAATTTGAGTTCAAATATTGAAACACAGCTAATGGGTAGAATGCGAGATAAAATAGAATGAAATTTTAAGCGAGTATAATGAAACACAATTTTATGCGAGATAAAATAGAATGAAATTTGACACAAAGAACAAATAAAAAAATCAACAAATCTCAAAAGTTGGGTTGTTCAATTAGACAAAATGGATGTTAACACAATTCATATTGATAACGGAGGAGAAGACAAAAACCATAACATAGGAATTCTTGTCTTCCGTGTCCCCCTATATAACAAACGATATGTGAATGGACATGCATTCATTATACTCTTCTTTATAAGTGGAAAGAAAGTGGATGAGGCTTCTAATCACACCAACAAATACTATACAATGATTCCAATCCTTCAAAAATATAACCTGACTTGTAAACCATCGATCATCTCAAGTTGGCATCGGCATAAGTAGTACTCGAGAAACAAATTCCATATCTTTCGGACCAAAGAGATCATAGTGGTCGCGCACCAGATACAAGAGAAATTCTAATCCCAATTTATTGTCTGATTCTATGACCTGAGTCACCTCATAACTTGAGATTGAAAATAATCACTTGTCCACTAAATTCCCTCGATAGCATTAGGCATCAAATACCTCTTTTTCATCTGACACATGATTCACACTCTAAAGTCTAAACCAGCAAGCATCATCAAATACCTCTTTTTCATCTGACACATGATACACACTCTAAAGTCTAAACCAGCAAGCATCGCTTCCCCTACAAGATTGAAGAGTGCTATCGACTTAATAACTTCTTTGTTAGTTGGAAGAACCAGACTTCAAATTGATACCACTGAGATGATTGCTGGCTTACTGCAGCAAAATTTAATCATGGGAAGCTAAAACTAGAGGACGTGACTGACTCATCCCTCAGAATTTAGACCTGTAATGCAAATGGCCAAACTAGCACCATCAGGTTGGCAATTGTCAACACCGAAACCGAAGCAAAACCCTAAACATTTTGAGGGAAACAAATAAAAGACGATACTCAACAATCTCAAATGATGCTTGAAAAAATCTTTACAAAGATGCCATGATTTTGATAAAAGCATGAGGAGGCGTATGAATGTGATTAGAGGAGAAAGAGAGTACCCGAACTGGAGTTGCCATGAGAAAATAGAACATCCACTTGACTTCCTGCGGCCATGGAATAGGCATGGAAAAACCCTAACCCTCCCTCCAAAGATGTTCGGATACAATTGACACTCTCACGGAGACTCCGAGTGAGAAACGAGGGAGCACAGAGATCGATTTGGCAGAGAGGGAATGGGACAGAATCGATTCATCCACGCTGCGTTGTGTTAGTTTTGGGATGAGATAACGTATGGGTGAGCATGAGACGTGAGGGGTTTACTATTTTCCCTTCGGTCCTAACTTATTCCGTTTTTTACTCTCTTCCATTCGTATTACTCTCTATTTTATTATAATTATAATTTATTTTATATATGTAAATTTTGATTTATTTTTTATTATTATTTTTTTTTAATTATGAATCATATAATTTTTTAAATTTTTTTATTTTCAAATCACACAATATTTTTTTTAAAAAAAATATTATAAATAATTTGGGATAGAATAAAATAATAAAATGATATAATTTTTTTGAGATGAAGATAGTATATATAACTGTTTGATCCGATATATAATTTTATATAAAAATTGTACTTAATTAATATATTGTATTTTTTTTATGGTGGGAGTTTATGTGAACATATGTGAGAGAAGTTAGTGAAATATGACGGGAATATAAATTTGATTCCAAATATAAAAATAAAACAAGTGTTACATATATTTTGAAACGATAAAAAAAATATTTTTAATATGAAACTGAGAGAGTATTTTTTCATATCAATATTTTTATCGATTTCTTGATCCATATTTTTTTTATGGCTGGTATATAATACGATGATCCATTACACGAAAATTTTGATATTTTTAAAACTTTCGATACATATATAATGAAATGAAAATGAAAATATAATTAGATCGATACAATAAATATCGTTTCATCATTTTTTATAATCAAGTATTAATAGATGGTGAAACAACACTGATTTATACATTAACATAAGACTTGAACATCAAAATAAGAAAAAACAAACAAACAAACAAACAAAACATTGATACAACAAGTGCATTTTTTCCCGATTTTCTCTGTTTCATTTCATCTATTAAAAAAATATAAATAAGAAATAAATTATTTTTATCAATCAATAAAACAAAAACTGAAAACATAAAACAATAGTGATACCTAATCGATCTTGATGTTTTACTCCATCCATGCCACCAAAAAGATATAATATTTTTCTAATTTGAACGTTTAATAAAAAAATATAATATTTTCATATTTGAATTTTTTTCATAAAACTATCAAAAACATTCAATTTTTTTATTATTTTATATTATATTAATCTATTTCATTATCTTTTCTATTTCTCTTTTTTTTCTCATCCCGTTCTCACACACTAAAAAGATAAATAAGTATCATTTTTATAAAATTTAAGACACATAATTTCTCATTCTAAATTATAATATTATATTTTTTTATGAAAAAAAAAGAGAGAATACTATTTTTTAAAAAAAAATCCAAAACCAAAATCGAAAATGAAAAGTCATGTCAAACAAAACCACCATGCCCTGTGTAGTCCAGATGCCGAGAAAAATTGGGTTTGCTTTCGTGGAACTAGCTTCATAGAAGGCCCCTTTTTCTCACGCTCTGGCATCTGCCTCCGGCACAGGCGTTTCCGTTCCCTATACTCCAGCGAGCGCGGGTGACAGACTCGACGAGGAATCCTCCATTTCTGGTTTCCCCAATTTCAGCCGAGACAGTGAGAGAGATAAGCATACTATTTGATTGATAATGGTTGCATCGCAGCAGTCAGTCAATATCAAGAGGAAAAGATAAGAAAAAAAGGAAAGGGGATCTGTGCGTTTTGTATTTCGCGGATTCTTGGAGCATGGAGTTACAGGAATCTGGATGGGAGGAATTGAGGAAGGAGGCGCGGAAGATCGAAGGCGATCTTGATGTCAAGCTCTCTTCTTATGCTAAAATTGGCGCTAGGTTTACCCAATCAGGTCACATCTCTTCTCGTCCTGATTCGGGTTCATTCTTTCACTGTACACTGTTGAATGTAGTGCTTGATGAACTTCGATAAATCAGCCCCGAGATTCGGTCTCTCGGATCGTCTCGGATCGACACGGGTTACTGTGGTCTACTCACTAGTCACCACACCATATGAGTTAGTTGTCTCTTTGTTGGAATCACTAGGGCTTCGCTACTGGTCACAACATAACTGGATGAATTGAATGGTTATTGAATTTGGTCATTAACGTGCAACAACAACACTGCTTGTGTGTTGTCGTGGTCGTTAGGGTGGTTGATGGTGATCATTGTATTTATGCCTATGTCAATGTCAGCTAGAGTATGGTTTTTTTTTTTTTTCCCCGTTTAGTAAGGTGAACCTTGGAGCAATATTAAGTTGTGATAGTACAAGGTGAAACACCAAGGTTTGAGGCAAGGCTGTGAACGATTGAATTCTGATACTCAAGAGTAAAAGATTATTTTCCAAGCTTACCTTGGAGATTTTACCTCGATGCTTTAGCATGTGGCTTCTTGCCTTCTTGGATATAATTGATCCCCATTTCTCATGTGTTATTTTTTGTCAATCTGTTTTTGCTACTTCCAATCAGGTTATGTCGATAATGGATCACCAACCCTTGGCTCAAGCAGATCATGGAAGTCAATGGAAATGGAGATCCAGTCTTTGCTCGAGAAGCTACTGGATGTAAATGATGCTATGAGCAGATGTGCAGCATCTGCTGCTCCAACAACGTCAGTTACTCAGAAACTGGCTAGGCACAGGGACATACATCATGAGTTCACTCAGGTATACCTGGTGTTTGCATGATATGCGGCAGTTCACACAGTTCTGGTAGTCTTTGATCAATTTCGACAGGTCCAATACTCGAGTAAAATAAAGGGTGGTGACCTGGGATTGTTGTCCTTTTCCATGGTCCTCAAGTGTAGTTCTCCACTACAATAGGGGCTTATAGCCTTTATTATTTCAAATTAGAGATGGAGGCTCAATGTTACGTTGTAAAGTATCATGATGGCTTAGAAAGTACACCCGAAAGGATTCAAAGATCTTATTGGATCTTCTCCTATGAAGTTAAAAGTGATTTTACGGAACTGCACCCGTCTGTCCCACCACCAGTAGATTCTTGGATATTTGGTTTGGCATATGAGAAATGAGTAAAGAAACTAGCGATGTCTGTGGAGAAGGGTTTCAATCTTTATGTTAACAGTATTTTTCACAGTGGTAGAGGCACTCTATGTTTATCTATCTGACCATGGGCATTTACCATCTGTTTGGTTGGTGGAGGGGAAGGAAGGAGGAGGTTCTGTGGAGGTGGGGTGAGGGGCTAAAGAAACACCAGATTCCTTATATGTACCAACTGTAAAGCCTGAAGCTCTTGAACTACTGCCCTTGATCGGGTGCTCCCTAGTTCAAGAATTTAGCTGTCATCCCTCATAAAGGCTCCGATATAAAATTGCTATCACTCTCAGTTTAGGTTGAGCCTATGAGTTTACTTATTCTTCTCCTCTTATGAAGGACTAGATTATGGAATTCCATGTAAATTTTGTGGTTGAAGCTGTTGGTGAGATTAGATGCATGCTTGGACTACACAATTGAACATCTTATTGTGGCATGTTAGTCAAATGTACTCCTCTAGGCTTCATGTGCCTGTGAAAAGTTTTTCCTTTCTATGAACCCTTCCTAGTTGTTCCTTCTTCCCTGTGCAATGCAGCATTAGATAAGGTCATGGATTTGCCTTACTTTTCATTCTTTTAGTGTTCATTTCCTAGTAGACACATCAGAAACATGTGTATGTGAGAAAATGCCATTGATAGGGGATGAAAGGACGTCTCCTCCTCTGTTTTTTATCTGTCCTCTTTAACTTTTTGTGTCACGCTCTGTACTTTTGCTACAATGAGTTGGAAGTTTTATTTTTATTCTTATAGGAATTCAGACGAATCAAGGGAAACATAAATTCAATGAGGGAACATGCTGAGCTACTTAGTTCTGTGAGGGATGATATAAGTGAGTACAAGGTTAGTGGCTTGTATACTTTATCTGATTTTCTATTTTCACTTCCCCCCTCATGAGGTGGATTCTAAATTTCTAATTTTCCACCTCCATGTAGGCATCAGGGAGTATGTCGCCTAAAGTGCAGATCCTACGTGAAAGAGCTGCTATTCATGGTAGCATATCTCATGTAAGCTCGAAATTCACTCTTTTAACATCAGCTGTAATGGCTACTTTCTGTGAGGAATACCAGAACTCAAAGTTCAATTCTGGTATTCTTTTTCTTATAGAAAAAGGATACACTGCGTGCTTAGTTTGGCTCTTGAAGCAATTGTTTTTTGGGATGTATGTGGACCTGTCACCTTAAGTTTCAGTTTTCATTCACAAATCGGCCAACTTTTTTAATTTTTTTTAAACCATCAGCTAACTATTTCTGAAAAAGACAGTTGGTCTTTGCTTGATGTGAAATAGCTGGAGAGGAGCTCTATCTTTAGGTTGCAAATGATCTCCGGTACAGAGGCTTGGTGCGACTGACATGCCAAAACAGCTTTGACTGTTGGGGAAAGGGACTCTCTCCTTGTCCAGATTTAAAGATGAAGTACTAGATTTGGCTCGCGAAATTTATGTAGCATCTTGCTCAGAGGAAATTGGTCTGTTGCCGCTTGCCACTAAGGTTCCTCGAAACTCATATGTAATTAGGTGGCTTGATAATTTATTTGACCAAAGGAGGATGTTAGATGCACTCTCGTTGGCACTCACCAATCTTTACTCTCTGTCATTGGATAACCAACTATCGTCCTCTGTAATTTGGTAATCAACCCCCATTAAGTTCACCGCTAATGCATCCATGTTTTAGGAAGAGTATCGGTGTATCACTAGCTCTTCCCTTCGACAAAATTTATCCTCATGTGGATGGGTGGATCATGAGCATTGATGTTCTCATTTTTCTTTTCTTTTTTAAATCAGACTGGTGTGAATTGTTTCTTTGTATCTAACTTGGCAAATGTTCTGTTCATATCATTTATCTTTTACTTTTATATATGACTCTTGTTTGAATTATCTGATGGAAAAAATTATACTACTACAATACAATGCCATTTCATCTGGGATTTATGTAGAAATTATTCTTCCTTTGCTCAAACTTGCACATGATTCTGTTGACGTGACATCTTTTAGATCGATGATGTGATAAATCAAGCTCAAACAACGAGGGTGGCATTGGGATCTCAGAGAGCATTGTTTGGAGATATTGGAGGGAAAGTCAAGATACTGGGTGAAAAGTTCCCTATTATCCACGGCCTGCTTGGTATGGAACCAGTGCGTTTATGGATCATCACTCTTAATGTGGTCATGGATGCGAGAAAATAACTTGTAGCTGGTGTTCGCAGGTTCAATCAGAAAGCGGCGTTCCAGGGATACTCTCATCCTCTCAGCAGTTATTGCAGCCTGCACTTTGTTCCTCATTGTCTATTGGTTTTCTAAGTAACCTATAATTGATTCCCTGGAGCAGGAACTTATGTGATGGTGCATCTTTCTTTTTCTGAGGGAACATCAGTTCCCATTAATTTGCTTGCTGGTTTATCATAGCTTGTCACGCCAAAAATCTTTACTGGACAATTTGTAACTGAAATGAGAGTTTACCATGCATTACAACTACTTTGATAGGAGTTTCTCTCGCCTTGGGATCATCCAATGGTTTGCCTTTCAGCTGTTCTCATGTTGATGCGCGTCCGCTGCTATATGTGCCTACCCTGGCCAGATTTGATGAGAATTACCAGTAGCAGGTTCTGTAACCATGTCTACTTATGTTGTGTCCACGGATGACCTTGATAGCGGTGTGTTATTGGTCTGTCCTCTATGGTGCTGAAGGTATATGGTTTTGCAGGCCATTGATCTTGGTTGACGAAAATTTTTAAGCTGCTGCAGTCGGCCTTTCAACTGGGGTATGCTGAACTGCCTCAGGAAAGAAACTTTGCAATTCAAGCCTTGGAACTGATACACTCTGTAACACTAGGTACATAATATGCAACATTTTGACATTCCTTGTTGTCAAAGTTTGATTTATGTCGTGGGACAACTAAACGTGATTTATCATGCATAAATTTATTATAAAATGTCAATGATTGTTTAACTTAAATACTTTAATAATATGTATATTATGGGGGAATCAAATTGTTATAGAAACAAAAGTTTGTATCATGGAAAAAAAACATATGCTTAATTTGGGCAAATGTCCCCATTAGATTTGGATTTTTGTGCAAGTGTTTTTGAAGTTTTCTTAGATAATGTTACGACTTACAATACTATTTATGTTTGTTTGATTCCATTGAAATCCAATTTTCCTTCATGAATTTATGAATACAGTATTTTGCCCCTGGTGGAGCTTGAGTCCTACTTGCATCTCTGTTTGTATCTAAGTGCATTAAATAATAAAAAATAAGTGTTGTAAACATATGACACCAAAGGAAATAATATTATTCAATATTTATTGAGTTTAGTTACGTTTTTTTTTTTTCAAAATGTCAAGCATCATTAGAGATACTTTTAGGCACAAATACCATTTTTTTTGTTCATCCCAATAATTGTCTAAATAACACATTGTTGGTACCTTAAAAAAAGTTAGAAAATTAAGCAAAACATTTGGGACAGAGAGTATTAATATTAACATTATATATTCTACTGCCATCATTCCAAAACACATGTAGCATGTTTTTGTTTGAAAAACTTGAAGAAAAAGAAAAGAAAAAAGAATACTACCTCGTATGTTCTAAAATAAATAAAATATTTGGATTTTGTTTGATTTTTCATGTGAAAATAGACTTTTTCATTATTTTTAAAATATTCTTTTTTTAATGTAAATTATCTAAAAAATTATGTTTTTCTATCTTATGTAGACATTTGATGGTAGGATTCTGTTTCAATTACCAACTAATGTGCTATTAAATTTGAAAAGTCAAATTTCCAAATCTTACCTTTATCCTAACCTAACCTAATTCATCTCCAACAGCGCAGCCGTAAACCACCTCCAACACCATTTCCGTCATTCATTGCCACCATTCTTCTTTTTAATTATCAAATCCCACTCGTGCGTTGGAGTCGCCAACGATATGGACGAGTCGATACTCGGAACCGTGAGAAACGATCCGATCAACATGGAATTTCGCTATCGTTCGGAGTTCGATATCTCTGGCGATGAAGCCGGAGCCTCCAATCATGCCGTCGGCGATCGAGGTGGCGCAGATGAGGCGAAATGCTTCATATCATTAAGTGCGGCGTGTGGTCACATTCTCCATATGCTCGCAACCTTCTTATACAATGGAGTTGGAGTGGGAATTGGGGTTTCAGGAGGTTGGGTTTGAATTTATTGGATGTGGCAGCGGGTGCGTTGGACATGAGGGCAGGGAAGGCGGATCGACGAGGAGCAGACGACGACGACATGGCGGGGCGGGGCGTGAGTGTGCGTTATTGAAGTTTTGGTTTTGGGCACTGCTTAAAACAATCCGCATTTTTATAATCGGGGAGTCCGTTTGATGGAATAATCTCTTAGATGTATTGTCGCATCCTCAAAGATTAGGTCCATTTTTTACAAGTCATTGATATGTAAAGCCTTCCGTGTGCATCCCTACTGATTGCTTTTACAGTAGGGAGTTCGTCCGTGTTCGTAGTTGCAATCAAAGTGAGAAGACTTAACCCCTAAACGTATAGTCGAGTTGATTGTCGATTTGGTTCGAGATATTGATAAGTTGAATCCCAGTGGTATTGTGTAACATTTCAACAATCGCTATGATTTGGAAATTATTTATAAAAAGGCTTAATTGGCGTTCAAGAAAACAAGATCGTTGTTATATAGAGATTTAGTTGAGTCGTTCTGCATTCTAAAACCTTATGTGGACACACTATTGAGCATGAATTCAGGTAGCTATATAATACTCAATGTGGATGAGTCCTGACATCGCTTTTCTCTTCTTCTTCTTTTTTCTTTGTCTCATTTCATGTTTTGATCAAGGGATTCAATCATTATTGGTTGATGCTATTTTCCTGCAGGACACTTTTGGGCAATATTTCTGTATGTCAGGAAAGGACGACAACGAAGGTCATTGTTGAAATCCCTACTTTCAATTAGACGTACTACCTAAATATCAGGCGTACTAATATGTTTTATAAGTCAAATAGTGTCGGAAATTTATTATGATATCGGACATACTCAGGCATAATAGTATGTTTTATGAGTCAAATCGTGTTAGAAATTGGTTTTGATACTCGTTACTTATCAGGCGTATTATAGTATATTATGAGACACTGTTTTAGGAAGGAAGTTGTACTTGATCATTAGGCATATTGCTACTATTATCTGTGATTGTTTTTTCGAAATTGATTTTCATCAGTTTTATTTGTTATTTGAATAGTGTAGATGCCGTTTTTTGAGTTTAGTGTCATAATCCCGTTTGCATAAATCATGTTTTGAGGAATGTAGAATAAAATAAGTAATCTTTGTATGAACATCGAAAAGATAAATAATATCTTTATTATTTATCATTCTTATCCCAGATGCATAGCAAACAAGACTCTAAGACCTTATTTATAAACAAGATTATTAATCTCATCTTGTGAAATGTAGCTTTAATCCTTAATAAAATATAAATCTATTATAAAATACATAAAAATATGATAAAAACTTTTCCATGTCATAATTTGTTTAATTTTGATATCAAAATAGATTGATCTTACATTAATTCTAACACTTCATTTAAATGATAACACATTTAATTTATTTGATTTGTAACGATTAACAAATGATTCGAAATTTTCTTTTCAAAGAAAAACCAGCACAACCATGCCTGGACGAAGACCTCCGGACCTCAAATAGTCAAGCTCCTCGAAGCCAATCGTTTGTCGCGACTTCATTCTTTCCTCGGTACTCGAACCAGCCCCCGAGTTCAGTCGCACTACAACTCGAGAAGAGAACGGCTGAGCAGATCTGTGCAGGTAACCTCGCTGGTGAAAGTGAAACGAACGAATCAGATCTCGGAGGAACAAATTGTCGATTGATTCCACCGTTGCGGAGAAGAAGAATCAACATATCATAGCATGTCTTTGGGCTATGCGGAGAAGCTTTCGGTCATCGAGGATGTGGGCAAGGTTGGAAGGGCCGAGTTCTTCGACCCGCCTCGCCTTTTGCTTGAAAATGTTTGGGTTTCGAGTTAATAATGCATCAATTGTGCCCGTCCATGCTATTATTGTATTTCTTGTTCGAGTTGGTATATTTCGAATGAGTTGCAGCAGGGTTATGATAACATGAGCTTGAATTATATTTTTTTGTTTTTTTCCCACAATTTGAATTGTTATTTTTTAATGAAATCCAGTATCTTTATGCATGATAGTAATGCTTGAATTGTTGGTTGTGTTGTGAGGAGTCAGATTATTTCCAATTTTTTGAAGTTAAGGTGATATCCTCCATCTCATTGTTGTTCCATTGGCACCTATGTTCAGATGCTATGAGTCGAACTTTCTATGCAGTGAGCTTCATATATGATTTTTTTGTTGTCAACTAAGTTGGCATTTGGATTAATTTTAGTATGGGGGTCTGAGTTAACTTGTTGAGCATGGTGAGTTGTTTGATTTCGGTTTAGAGGTGATAGATGTTAGCACACAGAAGAACATGCATTGGTACAATTAGTTATTGATATGAAAATAGAAAGGGTAGATGGATGCATGGCTTGATGCATTGTGAGATCGGTGTTCCTTGGGAATTGGGACCAATAAAATCAAATTTGTTAAATTGGTGGACTGTTTTGTTATTTGTTTTGAGGCTGACTATAAGTAAACTTCTGTATTCTTTACCCAACAATGATAATATCTTTCGCAGGTTTTCTGATTATTATTATCATTATTGTGTAAAACTAATTATTTATATCAACCACCTTGGAGAAAAGTACAAAAACTCCAAGGCAATAGAGCCCTGTGATGCTCTTCACTAAGTTGGTAGTTTTGTCAATGATATAAGTGCTATGTCTGTTACTTACAGTATGGACATAACTCATTGGGAGATCTGAATATTGCTGCTACATCTAACAATTGTTTTTTTTTTTTTTTTGGTGAAAACTGAAAAGAACCTTATATTTATTTAATATAAAGGAAAGTGCATGGGAATCTGCCTGACAAACAAGTCATTTCGCTATTAACATGTTGTATATGATGTCGTCATAGGTTTTTTCATTGTTTTGGTTGATAGTATTGAAATAATCATGATAGCTCAATTTTCAGTGAGCACAATTGCCTTCATCACGTTTGTCTTATTTCTTATATATGTTGAAGATGATCTATCTATCATGATGGCACCTAGTTTCTATTTTGACATGGCAGATGGAACAATTAGCAAGGCTGATAGGGAAGGTTTGGCACAAGGAACTCAAACAAGTCACTTTATTTATTTGGATTTGTAGCTTTTCAAGGTAAAAGTTTGTTTGTTTAATTGCAGAGTAAGAATCTGGTGGTGTTTACAGGTGCAGGAATTTCGACTTCTTGTGGTATACCTGACTTTCGAGGTCCAAAAGGAATCTGGACGCTTCAGGTAACCAATCGCAAAAGGAGAAAAAATAAAACAAAATATGTCTGATAGTGTCTTATACACTTATCCATGTTGTGATGTTTCTTTAGATGGTTAACGTGCCTTTTTCTTGTTTTAGAGAAAAGGCAAGGCCTTGCCGGAAGCTTCTTTGCCTTTTCACCGTGCAAGACCAAGTGCAACCCACATGGCATTGGTGGAGTTAGAAAAGGCCGGTATCTTAAAGTTTGTCATCAGTCAGGTTAGTATCACATGGCCAACAGACTTGAAATAGTTGACGATGGATATGGTTGCTTAATGATGTCTGCAAAATATATATACATCTAATAATGAGTGAGCAATATTGAATGAAGTAATAAAGTGATCAAAGTATCTTTTTCATGAGAGTTAGTTTTTAATGATTGAAATAAAAATAGTTCTATCAACAAAATGGTTCGACTTTAATGATATAAGCACAAACTAAGATTAAATATGGATTACGAAGTAGGTCTATGCTAGAATCCATGAACTAAGATAATACAGTAATTGTCTTTGGTCTTACCTGTTCAATATGATTCCTATGATTTTTAAAGTCGAACTTACTCAAAAATCGATAGTCTGATTCCTATGATTTTTAAGGTGAAACTTATTCAAAAAAATCTATTGATTTCTTTAAGGTAATTAATTTTCTCTCGAGTAACTGAGACTTCGACAACTACTAAAGCACATTGCCTTTTTATTTTGTTTTGGGTGCTCCTAGTGATAGTCAGCCGTTACAGTTGTGGTGGCTTGGTGTGTGGCGGCAGGATGGGTGGTGGCTACTGTGTTGTGGATAGTTTTAATGGGTGGCAGTGAGATAGTAGGGATGAAATGTGGAGGTTGATATTGCAAAATACCCAACCCATTAATAATGACACCAGGGGAGGTGGGACTTCTAGTGAGGAGTTTAGTTGATGTTATCCAGATAAATGAGATTAGTAATACAAGTACCATTTCCCGATCGAGTTATGGAATTATTTACCCAATATCTAATATAATGTGCTAAATATGAGTCTATGTAATGATCTTCAACAACAACAAAAAAAAAAAAAAAAAATTGTAGTCTTGTTTCTCACAAGATTCAAAAGGTTGGGAACTTGTTGTTTTATAAACAAAATCTAGGACAAAAGGATATTACAGAATGGGTAAGTGGCTGATAGCTATACAACTTTATGTTGCATTATTGCCAAATGACTTGGGTTCTTAACAAGTTGTTCATGAAATCGGCCCAATGTTGGCGAGTTATTCTGTAGTTTGTGGAATATTGTGTAGCAAATATGCCTTCAGTCCATCTATTTGCTGTCTGTTTTATGTCTTGTTATTTAGCTGTTGGGTAATTTTTTTTTTTTTTCAAGTATGAACAATCTTTAATTTTCATTTCAGGTATGTGCGAGACTTTGAGGTGGAAACAATTGGGTTGAAAGAAACATCAAGGCGTTGTTGTCTTGTTGCTTGTGGAGCAAAGCTGAGAGACACCGTACTTGACTGGGAGGTAATTGTATTTTTGAGAGAAAAAAAAAAGTGTTCTCCATGCCATAAAACTCTTTAGATTCAAAAAGTCTCGTACTTGCAACTTGGCATGGCATGCTGTGACTTTTCCTTTGGCCAAAAGAGCCAGTTTTGTGGCTCTTGTGGTGAATCTGGGAAAATTGCTTCTCTTTTGCCCAACATTACATAGTTGATAGATTTGTTTTGTTTCCTAGGATGCATTACCCCTTAAAAAGATGAATTTTGCAGAGAAGCATTGCAGGATGGCTGATCTGGTGTTATGTTTAGGAACAAGGTAGAAACTCACGGTTCCTTCTCTCTGTGCATGTTTCCTGAAACATATTCTATCTTTTACTTTCAGGAACTGGCATTTACACCCTGAAGTTGGGAAATATACAGATGAATCCCTTGTATTTTGAGCAAATCTTTTTTTTCCCTTTCACAAAAGCCCTAAATTTTGTAGCACAAACCTCCCTTGATGGGGGTTACTTGTATATTTCAAAACTATTGGGGTCATAGTGCTGCCATTGCTTAATATTACAAGGGAGTGTTGTGTAACTCTCCTCAATTATTAAATGATTATGATAAGAAAAAAGTGATGCTTTGTTTGTTAAACAAGGATTTATCAATTAATATTAAGGTAGCAAGAGACATGTAATTTTGCTTGAGATTATAGGATTAATCATTGATGCCTTATGTTCTTGACTAGACTGTAAGATTCTTTTCTTCTTCTTTTTTCTTTGAAAAATTGAATGGGCGACATGATTGTTTGAGAGCAATCGAATGATTTATCTTTCTTTTTATGTAAGTTAAACTAGTAAACCACATGTATAACCCTAATCTAATTTGTTAGTGTGATAATGAGAATTTGCATTAAACCAATTTATAAGCCATTAGATGAATTGGAAGATTCCACCTTGCCTTTAGATTTGATATTGTAGAAGATATTCAATCATATTCATTTGACATAACCTATGTAGCAGCGACTTTGACATGCGACACTATACACGATACTACACGTCACAACTCGTCAATTCCTAAAAAAAGTAAATTTCGATGCGACTGGGACACATTGAGTTTCTAACATTTAAAATATGTTTATAATCATGTCTAGGCATATGTTTATATATTATGATAAATCTCTTTTCACTAATTAGTAAGAATATATGATGATATATGATATACTTATATTAAAATGGTCATGTGATCAGTTTAATTTGTCACTATGACCTTTGTACCACTAGAATATCACTGATCTTTATTTTAATGGTTCACTGCTCCAATATTGAAAGAAAAAAGATGATCTTGAATTCAAGCTATATATAAATGTATAGGCATGAACATAATGTGACATCACAAGCAACGAAGCGGGTGAGGGAAATTGGAGAGACAAAGATGAAGAGAGATGCATCGTAGATAACGTGTTCACAATAATCTATATACCTAAGCATATTTTATTATTATTTCATTTCTCTTATGATTTATTTGTCTCTCACAATTGATATTTTTATTTCTTTTAAATAACAAACATATGATAGGGTGCGTCGAAAAAGTGTCGGGAACATGCTCGAACGTGTCTGACATTTGTCGGAAAAATAAAAAAAAATTCAAAATAAAGAATAATTCCCACACGCGTCGAGGAGTGTCGGTGTCAGGGAAGTGTCTGACACGGACACGAAGGCTCTTTTGAAGTGTCGATGCTTCATAGGACATAACTGTCCCCTTCCTTTTTATGCAAGTTAAACCAATAATCTAATATTTTAGTGTGATGATAAGATTTTGCATTAAACCAATTTATAAGCCTAAGCCATTATATGAATTACAAGATTTCACCTTGCCTTTAGATTTGATATCGCAGGAGAGGTTCAATCATGTTCTAGGATCTTCTCTAGAATGTTCTAGGAAGAGTTTTCCACACTTCTCTAGAACGTTCTAGGATCTTTCCTAGAATGTCTTAGGAAGTTTATAGGTTTATCTTGGGTAAGATTTGTTCTAAAGAATTCCTTGTATATATTAGGAAAAGAAAACTTAGTAGAATTCTCTAGCCAACTTAGAAAAGTCTAGGAGGTGGTTCTAGATAATCTAGACCTTTTCATAAACTTGTATATAAGAAGCTGTTGACTCATTTGTCAAATCATCCCGCAAAAATCCAAAATCCATTAGAGCAATACAAACACTTATATTCTCCCTCAAAGTTCTCATTCTCTCGTTAATCTAGCCTTTTGGCATTGGAGGTAGGCTGAACTCAAACGAAGATGTGAGTAATTTGAATGACGCACGGGTTACAAGAATCTAACCCCGTGACACCCCAAGAACTTACATAATTTCATATCATTCCCTTGAAAACTCACAATTTATATTACTCCCTTAAAACATATCATATGTACAGTTTTACCCCTTGCTTAATTTTTGGTAGAGTTAAGATTAATAATATTTTGTTTGTACCCTGTGCATAATGGCACAGACAGGAAACTAGCTTGCATCAGTTTAAACCTTATTTACTTGAGATGTGATGCTAGTGCTATACTCTCCTAATAATATGTTTTGTTGAATATTCTGCTCTACTAGATGATTTGTTTTTATCTTCAGGCCTATTTAGTGGAGACACGTTTATCTTATCGGTTTATTGAATGATTTCTCTTTGGCAGTTTGCAGATTACTCCGGCTTGCAACTTGCCATTAAAATGCCTCCGAGAAGGGGGGAAGATAGTCATTGTGAATCTTCAGGTGCACTTTTAATTAAATGCATTTTTCTGTATGGAGGACCGAACAGCATGATCCCTTCATGGGGGGTTGTGGGAAATTACTAGCATTCCATCTATGCTATGAGTGACTGTATTTGTTGATTTTTAGTTTATAGTTTTGGTATGACTTATTCGAAAAATAATTCCCATTTCTGAAGATTTTCAAATACACAAGTTTTTTCCTCGATAAGTTAATGGGAGCAAATAAGTTTTTTCCCTGCTATACATGCTAAAAACATTTAGTACAAAATGAAAAATAAAGATGTTTGTGTGAATCTGTGAAACAAAATGTCCAAATTCTCTTGAAGTCCCTTTTTGCGAACTTCTTTTCCCAAGTCACCCCATCCCTTATTTCCCACTTTGCCTCTTTTATTCAACGTACCCTACCCCCTTCTCTTTCACCCAACCTAAATCACTTTTGTTACAATATTAAATAGTAAATTATGTTATTAGATCTAATAGATATATTTTTTCTTAGTTTAGAATACTTGCTTGGATATGATGTTTTCTAGTTGTCTTATTTCATATTGTAGTCTATACATATTTTGTATTTGACTATTCTATAAATATAGAGTATGTCTTCATTAATAAAATTATACAATTCTCCTCGTATATTTTATTTTGTAACAACTTTCTCTTCCCTTTTTAATCTCTTTGTCCTCTTGCTGCTCCGCCTGCATCCCCTTGCCCTTCCTCTCTCTTTAAAGTTTTGTGAAAGAAAGTCACTCATTAATGAAATTGGGAAATTTTTGACAACTTTGATGTTTTGTACATCTTATTTGTTCTCTAAAAAGCTTGCTTGCTGATCGGGATCATTTTTACGTAAAATTCAACCTACTTTTGCTTAATATTTTGATGAGAAATACATGAAACATGATTATTTTTACATCTCATATGAAAATTGACAGTTGTTTGTGCAAATTGTGAATCCTTCTTGATAACAACAGTAAAAATGTAGATCAAATCACATATAATATCTTGGTACATTATCATTAAAATTTCAAGTGTACGTAACCATGAGTTAAAGCATCAATCGCACGTTGAATAGATAATTCTGTTTGATTGACCATCCTGTAGTAGAATTTGCATTTACAATACAGTATTCGTGATGAGATGTGAACTACTTTATGCTTGAATTATGCTGCCGCTTGTCTTCTTATGTAATATTGGGTTGTTTCCATGCTTTTGTGACAGATCACCTTATGGACAGCAATTCAACTTTAAGCAGTTTGAAACTTCTCTTTTTCAGAGACTACAAATTGTTGGATTTTTCAATACGACATCATGCGCAGCCACCGCCCAAGCTAGCCGCAAACCATGACCACCGCCATTCAACCACCACCGCATACGACAGTCCAGCAAATCGACGCAGCCAAACCACGACAAAATGAAAAGCAGCAGCCATAAGTGACAAAACAGCTATCCAAAATACAAAGATAGATAGACATACACATTGAGAGATAGATTGTAATACAAATTGTTTTCTGAAAAACATCCGAAGATAAACTCAAGGAGAAGGAAGCTTGCGGCTGCGGGGGAGGAAAACAAGGGAGGAAGAAGAAGAGGTTAGGGTTTTAGTTTGGGCTTCAAAGCCCAATATTAACCAAGGCCTAAACTTATTTCGGCCCAAGATTCCATTCGGCTCAATTGGTGCACATTTTCCTAATTTCATTTCCTTTAAATTTAGTTTGATTGGTTCATTGAATGTATGTTTTACTCTTCAAATAATATTAAAATCATGAACTAAATTTTATAAGACTAAGGTAAAGGTTTGTTAAATTTATAAATATGTATTATTATTAGGTTGTGATTAATATAGTTCATGATTAAGTGGTTATTATGTTCTTAATGTTTTCATTAGATTGATCACCTTTTGAATGATATGTGACATATAATTGAGACTGAGAGGAGATATTATATGAATGCTCAATTAATAATCACTGTGGATTAAATTGATATATAAATATATAATTTGATACATGTAACAGTTATAGATATAGATGTTATATTCTTATGTTGAAAACTAAAAAGATTTCATAAAATTTAATGCATTAATGTTTTTCTAAATTTATATTAGAAATAATATGGATTGTTAAAAAATAAAAGTGTTAATATTGTTCGAGAGAAAATATTAATGGTTTCAGGAAATCCTGTTGTTACATGAAAATATAAATCACAATCATAATAATATTACATTGATATAAATTTACAACCTAAGCCTTAGCCACTTTTCACTTATTTTAATTAAATCGATATTAATTAGATAATCATCAAACATTTCGTTGTCTAGATAAAGTAAGGATAACATAATTTCATTAATTGTTTACACAATCTCTGTGGGTTCGATAATCCTATATATATTTACCAATTATTACGCGACCAGTGCACTTGCTGTTTACCATTTGAAAAATACACCGGTCACTTACTATTCTAAACTCTTCAGCATTTGTTGCTTTACTACCTTTAATTCACTCATCCGTAGAAAACTCGCAAGGATAAGAAAGCAAGCATGGTGATCCGTGGGCTTGTAGATAAGGTACTGCACTTCCTTTTTAAATTTTAGCTAGGAGCATCCGTTTGTATTGCTTATTTCTGACAGTAAAATACTATAAAAAATGACTTTCCCATTTGAAAAGAGGAAAAATTTAGATGACTTGCTAATTTGAAATGGCACAGGTGATTGCAGGTGTCATTGGCCATCTTCACTTGAGGATTCCTCCGTTTATTAGAATCGATCTTTTTCAAACCTTTCTAACACAAGTCTTGAGTTCAGGCAATTTCTTTAGAACTTTGTGCCTTGTAGTTTTAGTTTTATCAGTGCAGGATATGCTTTTGTAAGCAGATCATATGGGGTTCTGCGAATAACTGATTTTGTTACTTACTTTTGTATTGTTATGCGAAAACTAAAAGCATCTTGATGATGACCATGAAGGTCCTCTGACAAAGTCCTAGTCGGCTGACCATCTTAATTTTCTTTTTATCCTAGATAAAAGATACATAAATTGGAACCTGAGGGTCGCAAGTGTACATGGACAAAGAGCTCCATTGCCATTCATTAAATATGTCGAGGTGACTGATCTTTATCTGCCAAGTCTATAATGATCACTCTGATACTATTTGCTCTCTCGTGAATTGTTAGTATTTGAAGGAGTTAGGTATGATGAGACAAGAACAGGATCTCTCAGATGTTGAAATTGGCACCACTTGCATCTGACCTGGTTAATCTATAACAGACTATTATTGTTAGCTAATCTAATGGAATGGTTTGAAGAATATTTTTACATTGTTTATAGTTTTGATACTATTATGCTGTTAGCCAACTCTTATGGGTGATAGTAATATATGCCACTAGGAACAGCCTCCGCAGTAAAACTTGCTGTTAATCGATACTTGCTGAAAATGCTTTGTTTTCCGTCTCTTATGGTGTGATACTATTTCATTGCATTGTAGGTTTCATTCCCCGACAGGCAAGACCTGAAATCGGCCCTTCTAGACAAGCAACCATTTGTGCTGAAACGGTAGATTTTGAGCTATATGAAGTATGAAGATCTGCTTTCTTGATGTATTTTCCAAGTCATCTTGTTCTTGAATTGCAGGAGATGCATGAGGAATACGGAACGATTTGAAGTAATCTTGAAAATCAACTTCACCGATGGCTGTCAGTGTCCCTTTGTAGAGATCAAAGTTTCTGTTAACTTTAAAGTAAGTTGTTCTGATATATTCGTTTCTAGTATCACCATAGTAGTTATATTAAGCTATCGACTGTGATAAGCTCATTTCAATGATGACAACTAAAAAAAATAGGCTTAATAACAAAGTGCAGACCAGTAAATAAAATATATCCTTACAATGCAAGGTAGCTGATGCAACTCATAATTGATCACAAAAGTGCCTTTGGTTGGAATATTGTAATTGGTAAATTAAAATACCAAAAGGGTTTATGGATTGTGTGTCTTGACACGTCGTGTATTGGGTGTTATAATAACTGTTGAGATTAAAACAACATGGACAAATGGTTTGAGATTTAATTACTATAGTATGTTTTAATCTTAACAATTCATTGATGTTGTTTCAATCTCAAACCATTATTTTTACAATTAGGACTAGACTCATGGTGTGGCAACACACAAATTCTCTTTTCCCACACCAAAAGTAATAAATCCTATATATATCAAATGAGAGGCTAATTCAATGTTGTATGTATAAGTTAGTTATAGTTTTTCGATTTGGTTTGTCAATCACTTGTTTTTGGCAAACCTAACATACCAAGCAGACACCGGACAGGTTTAATATAAAAGGCCATTGTATCCACTGGCATCTGATGCTTAACCATTCAAAATCATATAGAATTTCAACCATGTGGGTTGTCAATTCCATCATCTCTATATGGAGTTTATTAGGGTTCTTTGGTTGCTCTCATACGCTTTTGATATTGTCCTCAGAGCTGATCCCCAAGATATCCATGCAGGCCTCAAGGAAATACCTCGCCTATGACAAAGATGCGTTCATTCAAAAGCTAAGGGAAACTATTGTCGAGGATTCTCAATGTGGGCAATACAGAGTTGTGGATATGAAGGCAAATTCATCCCCCATGTCCGATGTTACAACTTATGCTGTAGTCACCAGCCTAGCCACTTATGATAAATTATGTAATCACGGTTCTAATGGGGAGGTGAGAATCAAAGGTGAAAGTGATATTACCACTTGGAAAACATCTAACCAGCAGATAAGAAAGCGGAAGCGGTAAGTAGGTAGTAGGTATCCTGGCTTCTTCTTTTCTACATTAGTCTGTTCCTGTGATAGGATTAGTTTTTCAACAAGGATAGTAACTACGGCAAGGAAAATAGGGAT
The DNA here is from genome assembly GCA_001925005.1 of Drosera capensis. Classification (NCBI taxonomy): domain Eukaryota; kingdom Viridiplantae; phylum Streptophyta; class Magnoliopsida; order Caryophyllales; family Droseraceae; genus Drosera; species Drosera capensis. The sequence goes on along the minus strand of LIEC01010553.1, from coordinate 45,661 downwards.
CAATCTTGTCATTGCAGGAACAAGTGAATTTTGTTTAGATGTTTTATGCCCACGTGATTCTCTATACTGCACAGCAAGATGCTTCTGAATAGCTTTTGATTGCATTAATGCAATTAGCAACTCATCCTTTACAAGGATTTTGCGTCCCTTTAAAGAGATGGATGGAACATGTCAAACTTTAGATTCTATCTTGAGGGTGCCTATCGAGTTAAGGTGCTCAACTCTTTGGCCTTTGATCATTGTCTATTATGATGTGCATTTCAGTTAATCTGTGATTGTTCTTGAATACTTCATTAGGCTAGGACTCTATTAGTCTGGTCTAAATAGGTCGGGTGTCGAGCTAGCCAATGGAAGCACAAGCACTACACTGACGAGAAAATATCTTTAGCAAACGACTTGAGGTACGATCTTAGACATCCGTTTTGATGTAAAGTCAGTCTTGTACATCCTTGGTACTGTATAAGGTAATGTATTATCTGTTGTAAATTATAGGTTGAGAAATTTATAATATACGTTAAACAGATTATACTGTAACTTGTTGAATATATATATGCTAGATTTTAGTTATAAAATATACTAAAAACTTAATTATATATATTCATCAATTTATAATATAGATTTTTTAATTTACAGTATAAAATCATTAATCTATAATATATATATAGTAGTCCGTCACTAAGTTGTTTTTTTATCACGGATGATTTTTCCATACTTAAATGGGTGTAATCAACGAGGAAACTAATGTGAGTTGGACCAGGATTCCCTACTGTCAAATTTTGGACAGCATGGAAATGCAACCACACAGCAAGGATCAATTTTTTTTATTTTCTTTTTTCGAAAAAGTTCATGGTGCAATCTGCATCTTTGAATGGGAAAACAGCATGGGACTGCATCGGCCTGGAACTGCAGGCAATCCTAGTCCACCTGTGTTCCTTGGGTTCGTGAGACAATGTTTCACATCCTCGAACCATGTACAGTTATTACTAGTTTGAATTGTAAGGGTTATTGATTCAATCTCACAAAACATTTTGGACTATAATTCTGGCCCCAGCTTCTCAATTCACCCGCTCATGTCCGGCGGTCTAGAACAAGCTCTGATACCATATTAATTTGTCTAGTTATTGAAAGATTAAACTAGTACAGAATACCCAACAGATTATTAAGGATAACAAGTCTAACTCAAAAAAAAAAAAAAACATCATCAACTATTTGTATTATTTTTGGAAACTCGAATCTTGAAGTGTTTTGTAGCTATGAAAACGAGAAGACAGCACCAAGGATTTGACAACAAAACTAAAAGCCTTTCTTAATCCAAAAGAAGAAGAACAAAAAGAAAAAAGAAAAAAAGAACACTCGAAACAAACTAAAAACCGTTCAATGAAATATGTTGAACTTTGTCATTCAGGGGTATGTATCATTGCATCAATCCCTCCTCCAATTAAAGCAAAGAAATTAAACTCAACCACGAGCGATAATCCGGATAAATCAGTTTTTAATATTTGTGAAATTCGTATGCAAGTCTGAGACATTGAAAGTTGAAGATGCTAGAATCAAACATTGTTTAGAGACTATGAGATATGGATTAGCCTTGGGGTGTCTGATTATGCTTGCAGTTGTCTAAGGAAAAGCATTTACCATGCAAAGGGGTAAGGGAAAAAATAAAAAAATAAAAGAACTTCGAAAATCAGCAGATTCCACTATGTATAGATACACCATTGGTTCATTGATATACTTGATATGTATTCCTATAACGAGGGTTGTAGTCACAACTCATTGTCTCGAGTAACAAGTGACAACTTGTTTTTTATGAGCACGCTAGTGGTAGGAAATGAGGCGATAATCCTCACCTTATATATCCATGCCTATGCAGAAAGTCTATCATCATAGGATGATTTGCAAGAAAAGGTATACTGCTTTGCCTCAAGGAAAAAGGAGGTTGCATGAGCAAAAAACCGCAGAATTATAGTATATATTTGAAAACAACAACATGCTGCTGCAGCTGCTACTACGTTGCTTTCCAAATGTAGCTGCATGACTTCATTTACAAAACGAGCCCATCTTTGTCACGCATGAACCACACATGGCCTACAGATCCATAAGCTACACATGTTGGGAGAAAGGCGGCGAGCGCTGCACTTAACCTCTATGTCCTCTATGTCGATAAGTCTTCTATCTTCGTTGAGTACTGGACAGACCACCAAATATTGGTCTCATATAAGCATTGTCGAACCTTCTCCAATAGTGATGGACAGTGTACACAGGTCTCTCTAACAGCATGCTCAAACTATCCTTGGCCCGAGTTAGATTGGTCGCTGTTGATTCATCCATGGAAAGTAGCGGAAGGTCCAGTTCATCCTTTGGAGTTCTCATATCATGGTTCTCACCTCTTCCTTGGTGGGGAACTAAGTAATTGATCAGCGGCTTTGTCAGGAGCCCAAACACCTGACGGCAAAAAGTTCATGAGAATACCAACTTGAAAAACCTGCGAAGATAAACCAGCTTCTAGGCAGTGTATGTTTGGCATCAGGATAATTGGTCCCATATGCGTCAACACAACAAGCACTTTTCAAAGAACTAAGAAAAGTGTAAGATTATACAATCCCTTGATTAGGGTTTCACTATAATGTGACAAAAAGTGCGGAAACTTTTGAGGTGAAAGAGAAACACAATGATTGATGATTCCCCAGCCACAGAAAGCATGGCATGTCACCCACAAGCTTGGAAGACAAAAAAAAGCCCCGACTTAACACCTCTAATGAACTACTTTTCTGTACAAGATCACTTGACTGGCTTTGAAGTAAACAGGAGCGACATCCAAAGGATATCTGACTCAATATTACTAGTAGTACAGATGTCTGCTGATGTGTAATCTTTTTCGTATCAAGAAAAGAACTCCATAAAAGAAGTGGATATGAACCCAGTTTAAGCATACACTCTTTCTTGTTTTTTGTGGGATTGGATATTATGGAATAACACATGGCCAATATCCACTGAACAAATGCGGGAACATATTGTTTAATCCATACCAGTGTAGTGAAGAGCACAACAATCACTGTGCTGGTAACCATAGTAGCATTCACAGGATCCAGTGTCACACCAGAATTAGTGAACTGCAGGTAAGGGGGACGAAAAAACATTAGATTTTCTTTTAAGCAAACAATGTTCTAGCCAGACTGAGCGGACGCCGTTGAAGAAGTGTGTGACAAAAATTGTTCAACATGCCATCACTAAAGCCATGACCCATGCTCAACTTGGTACATGCATAATACCACTTCAAGGAAAAGAAAAGACTTGCCTGCTTGAATGCCAATGCAATGGAGACAGCGCCACGCATTAGACCAGCCCACCAGATAATTACCTAAACCAAGGGCAGAGTTCGTTGCTATCAAAGCAATAGGTTAAAGGGAGAAAAAAATATTAAAAGTTCCTTGCTGCCATGAGCAAGAATAACAACTTACTTGCCTGCTGAAGGTAATTGATGATGATCTCTCCATACGTCTTCTGTTTGTGAAGTTTGCCAGGGTAGACAGGGGAAACACAAACGCAGCACGTCCAAGTAAGATAAGAAAGACAAGAGCGCCACAAACACCAATTAACCTCGGCAAACTAAAAAAAAAAATCAAGAAACAAAAATATGCATATAGATCAGTTGAATAATACTCTCAAAACAATCACTCAAACAAGAGCAAATATGAATGTAACTGAGTGAATGATGAGCGTTTCGCAGCATACTATGAATTCAATTGAATTCAACTGAGTGAACATACCTCAAGTTGGTAATTTTCCATTGTTCTATGTCAAAAACATCCATACCAACATACAGGAAAATGAATGTTTCTGCTATGAATGACATCGATGCAAATATATGCCTGAAAAAAAAAATGCAGAGCCACGGAAAATAGAAACCAATTTAGTACACAGATACCTAAAAACACAATTGATGCCGAATGTGAATATTCATCTCTTGCCTCGAGAGCTTGCATTCACCTGGTGGTTATTCTTGAACTTTCTGTTATGTTATGCCAAGCATAATGTGACATCACAATTCCACAGAAAAAGACAGTGAGAATGCCGCTCAAATGTAACAGCTGTAGCAAGCAAAACCAGTAAGAACACAGGTAAGTTCCAACATACAACGTGGGAATTAATTAGCAAGGACTCCTAGATTATGGGTGCGTCAAAGAGCTGATTTTAAATCAGTCACAGTGGCTGCAAAACCCCACCGAGTGTGAAGAAAACCTACGGAGTGTGGAATAATCCCACTGCCAAAAAGAAACCCCACAGATCAAAAGAGAAACCTCAACGGTGATGCAGCAAGCAAGCGAGGCTGGTGTAAAATCAGCCCCATTTTTTTCCATTATATGTAGGCTTAGCTTTATAAAATGAATAGAATAAGGAAGGTCAGGAGCTCTTTTTGCCTTGCTTATCCAATTCATTAGCAAGAAATTGGTGATACCGATTGGTCTCCACCTTCTATAGCTATATGCTAAATGGTTGTGTACATAAGGTTTACTTTCCTTGCTAAGACATACAAGTTGCACTCTAGAAGTAATGTGTGGGCTGCCTGATGCGAGGATAAGTAGAGAAATTTTTGAGTCTTTATGCAATAAAAGCAGAGATTTGGGTCCTCGCCAACTCAGAGCCTATAAAAGGCATGAATTTCTGCAGAGGGCAGGTAAAAAAGAGGCCGAGAGCCCAAAGATTATTCAGCGAAGGCCTCAGTTTTAGAGAATTTAGGACAAACATGTTTGTGTTTTCAAGTATATCTTCTAACCACAGCATACAGATTACTCAATTCGATTAAAACTCTAAATATTTCCTAAATTTTATGAGTGATATATCAATCAGTATATATGAGCTCTGTATGACACAAAAACTATTGTGAGTGGAGTCTCAAACTCTCTAGAAACAAAAGGCACCTTGATAATTACAATTACTTGTCGAATCCAGTATGAACAAAACCATGACAATGAGTTCAGTAGCAAAAATGTCGTAGGGACAAGAATTCTGATTACATTTACAACCATGGCAATGAATTCAACCTACATTTCACCCATTTCCAAAGTTTTGGTTCTGAAAGTTGGATATAATATATCACTCAGTTCAAATCAAGGCATCCAGCTATACAACACAAATTAGTGTGTAAAGAAGTTTAAGGATTAGATAGTGAGAAAAGGTTTGATAGCACCGGTATTATAACCACATCTTTACCTCGGCCAACATGTAAGACAGATATGCGATGAGAATCATGAGAGCAATTTCACGATCGGTTGAATGCCTGAAAAAAAGGTACCTACTTAAATGCTTCACAAAGCAAAGTAACAAATGTGCTCAAGCGACCGAAAAAGTTTCACCTGCCAAAGTAAAAAGTTTTAAGAGTGTATGCAATCAGAAGTCCGGTCTGTTGAGGAAAGATCGAATGGAACAAAGCATTAAAATGATATCCTGAGGTGAACAATACAAAGATCGAATGGAAAAACTACTGATGGTTTTTTTTTTAATAATAACTACGGATGGATTTTGATACTAAACTTGACACTGGTGAGGATTACCATATGAGCTTACAGCTTTATCCCCATAAAGGCAGAAGAAATTTACAAGTAGAGCTGATGGATACTCCTTAGAGAAGTAAACAAACTCACAACGATTCCTAGCGTTGTGCTTGTCGTGAAAAGATATAGAAAATCTCCAAGAACATGCACTGTGTACCAGCCACCAGCTGTGGTAACATCCAACTTCTGGATTGCATTGAACAGAACGACCGAAGTTGCATCATTCACTACTCCTTCGCCAAAGACAAGGCTATATAACAACGGGGTCTCATCTTGATGAAGAACCTACAAGGTTTAATAACGAATAATGGACCTTTCGAGAAGTTACTCCAATAAAGCAATTGCTTCTACTAGGTTAAGAACGACTTGCCTGGAGTGTGCACACCGTGTCCGTAGAGGAAAATATTGTTCCTATAGCTGAGAAAATCTCCATGTTATTATCAGTTAACATGAACTAAACTTAGCCAATTTTTGGGAGCACCAGACAAAATTATGCTACTAGAACCATTATTCTTTTCTCTCACTTTGTCTTTTTTTTAAAAAAAAAAAAAAAATCAGTTTTCACCTTTTCTCAAACGGAAGAAACTAAACGAAAAAAATAGGGAAACGAACCTCGAATGGCATAATCATAGGATTGAACCAGGTGATACAAAAAATGTAGAAGGCTTAGCACACTCATCTACCCTGACTAGCATAGTAGTTTGGTACTTTAAGTATGGAAGTATCACACATCAAAATTCACGAGGTCTATTGTATCACTATCAGACAAGGACAAGCTGAGCGTTGAATTTGAGCATACCTAGGTAATCTCTTGCAGTCAACCTGCATAACCCAATTTTTGGGAGCAACCACCAACTACCTGTAACAGTTTATATATAATAATTAGATAAAGCTACAAGCATATGCAACTATCAACAAGAAGCAAACTCTTTGAAAGCCCATTTATTACCAGCTGCAATGATGGATGTTGAGACAAAAACACCAATCACTCCGAACATCATAATTGTCAAGAAGTTCTGAAAAAACTGCTTTTTCTTGACCTGGAAACTGAAAGAGTGACCCCTGGTGAGTTACCCTCAACATGCATAAGCTCTGATTCTCTTAATAACTTCAAGAGACGAAGTTTGGGGAATAAGACATTGATTACCCAGCATTGAAGATGATAGGTGGGAGAAGATAGATGAAGAAGAGTTCTTCGTTGAATCGCAAGATATGAGAATTTCTTCCCTTACTTATTAACAAGATAATCATTCCCGTGATACAGCCCTGTTGAAAAATAGAGCAATCAGAGAAGTTGAGGATAAACAAATCACATTATACATGAATGTGCTTTGTTTTTTTTTATCAATAGCAAAGAGATGCCCCCCCCCCCCCCCCCACACACACACACACACACAAACAACATTGCGCACGAATCTTGACCTCAGATCACCCTATGATACATATACATCACTTCGATCTTGAGGTGCAAGGGATACCACTCATCGTACCCGATTAAGCACTTGCACAAATATGATGGGGATAAAAGTTCGACACACAAGAAATGTAGTGAAACATAACAAACCAGGAACTGGTAGAAAATTGAGGAAAATAATCAATATCACAGACATATAAATCTCAATTCTCAAGACATACAAATCTCAATTCTAAAGAATCTCCATTCTAAAGTTTAACGATCGGTCCTTGATCGCTCTCAGAGGAGATCGCTATGATCATTACTGTATCCGTATTGAAGAGATGCGACAAAGTGTTCGGATCATTGTGCAATGTCCTAATCAAATGCCTAGTGGCATGATCAAAGCCGATGATCCTAAGCTATGTCCTCCATCACGATCTCGAATGAAACAACCATGGAATCATGCGCCGTGTGAAACATAGATCATCGCCGTTTTTAACGGAGACTCAGGTTAAGCTCTGTCTCGGAACCAAACATCCCAAGGTTGCCGCATCTTGCGACTCTCTCAACCCACTCAAATCACTCCTACAACAAGAGGATGCAACGAAAGGTCTCTATATAAAACCCAAGTTAGCACCCTACCATGTAGAGAACCTCGTTTTCAGCCAACTAAAATACTTTTTGACCCAGCCATCCCATTGCAACGCCATTGTATTGGCATCACAGTGCCGTAAACCCATGTAAAAAGTACAAGTAGTGGCATTCAAGTGGTATTCCTTGACATCACAACACCATTCGACCATGAAACGAATACATGAAAGAAGGGGATTGGGACACTCAAGTATCCTCTCTATCCTTGTTTCCTATATCAAATCTCACCGTGCTACCATAGAAATGCACTACTATGCTTCTATCACTGTGCTCCCCACGTATCTTCTTTCTAATCATGCTTGTTTATAGTTTCAACACATTGTTAGTTATGAAACATACTATTAGACCTCCGGGCTTCCAACTCAAAGCCAATCGATGATGAGTGTACTGACCCATGATTTATACATGCACTTCTAATATTTTCACAATACTAATTTGTTTCACTAATATAAAACCCCATACCCATCGATCAACCCCAAAATCACAGCAACGGAATAATAAACCAAGATTCGGTTACTACAAAGACCTTGACACGGAAATATGAAATCAAAAGGCGAGAAAGCTTTACAACGATAATAGCAGTGATTGATTCATTGACCCATCGGTTTTCCTCGAGCAAGTGACCGATGAGCATGCATAAACAGAGCACGGCGACGAAAACGGTGATGGACACCACTTGGGCATGCTCTCCTCCTCCGCCGCTGCCTATGTTGAATACACCACCCTCCGTCGTCATCGTGGTTACTGATGGAGAATGTCGCTGAAGAACAGAAAGAGGAGAAATGGGAGGCGGTGGAAAACATGGGAGCGTGCTGATCGAGGTGGCTGGCTTTGCTGTTGCGACGCCGCCGTTTGTTTGGGTTTGGGATTGACAGGTGGAGATTGAATTTGGTGACGCGAAGATTGGTTCAACTCTACACTCTCGGACGTATTGGGTGAAACATTTTAAAATAAATGGATTTTTTTAATAATTTTTAATATAAAATTATTAAATTAAATTATTTATTATGTTATATTTATTATTAAAAAAAATTATCCGAAAAAAATTATACTGACACTTATTTTCAGGTTTGGGGTTAATTGTCCTGCATAGAATTGCGCCTCATATCCAGTCTCTGGGCAGACAATATCTCCCTCATTGCCTCTCCCTCTGAATCCCTCTCCTTCTCGTCAATTGTCCGCCTCTTTGCTACTCCCAATTCAGCAAATATTTCTCTTCGTTTCTGTTCCTTTGAAAATCAAAATGAGAACTTCATCGGCACTTCACTCTCCTCATCTGTTCTTTCTTCCTAAATCCACTCCTTTTGCCATCACAAGGTAATCAATCTCTCCTCTTTGCAAATTTCCATCGAGAATGATTTATATGATGGGCGCAATCCACTATTCATGGCTTTAGACTTTTGAATTGAGACCTGAACCAAGTTTATAGTATTCTATTCATGTCGGATTTGGGCCATTTTGGAGTAACAGAGAGGGCGGCTTTGTCATAGTTATGTGGCCGCCCCTGTATAGTTTAAATGGTGCTGGGTTTGGTGGTGTTGATGGTATGTGTAAGTGGAGATAAGTTAAACGGAAGATTTTTTCTTGGGACATTTTTTTTTTTTTTGGGTGTGTTTCTTGTGCATATCTTCTGTTTACTTTTCTCTGGCGAGTGAATCCAGTTCTCCTAGTCCAAGTATAACTTTTTATTTTCTAAAACTGAAGATACAGATGTGGAAAACAAAAGTTAGTACTAGAACTTTTGTTTCCCTTGGCATAGTATTAGTATTGAAGATTCCCTTTTGCGTGTTTGGTATCGATATTTTGTATAGTCTCTACTTATCTTATCGATTGATGAAAAGAAATATTTGTTTCTGTTTTATGTTTCGGAGGAAACAGAAATGGGAAACATAAAAAAGGGTTTTCATTTTTATTTTTATTTTTGTTTCCGTCAGCCACGGAAGCTGGTTTAAAAAGTTTTCCGGTTTGTGGGCTATTCGATTAACCAAAGAAAAATCCTTCGAGATTTATTTTTAAAGAGAAACATTCAAGAACCTTTCGGAATTTTTTTGTGATAATTTTTTTGTGGTATCATTTGGAAGTCTTATTTTTATTTCCCATTATTATTCTTACAAGGTACCTCATTTTTATTTTTTATTTTTTTGGAGCAATAAAGATCAGATTTCATTTCACTACCATGGAGAAAAAATTACAAAAAACTCCATGTTCCATCTTACACGACATATGGCTTTTTTTCAAAGCTGAAATCAAGCACATCATTACAAATACCTGACCTAAGCCCAGTGGATCGTAATCCTTTGTGGGAAACAATATCAGGCACCCGAACAACATGAAGATATTCACCTATTTTACATCAAAACTCAGGCATAGGCAACCAGGGAATATAAACACATAAGCTGGATACATCAGGATTCAAACCAAATAAGCTATACAGCCCAATCCTATCACCCACCTTTAACTACTAGCCAAATATTTTCCATTGCAGCCTGCATCTTCGTGTGCTCAAGATGAAAGACACTTTTGTTTTGACATCTCCAGATTTCATCATGAGTGAAGCTGGTTGCTTTTCAATCGTTTTGCCTTTCTTCCCTTTGCAAATTCGAAGCACCCATTGCCACCATTGAGTGAAGCTGGTTGCTCTTGTTTTCACCTTCATTTGTTGGTTTTTTATATTTCATACGAGACAATTTGATCAGTTTCGGTGTAGGAGGAAAAAATGGGAGTGGTAAAGAAAAATGAGATTGCTAGGGGGTTGTAATTTGTAAGTAAGTGATGGGGTAAATTTGATAGTATTTGTTTTTTTAATGTTACCGTATGAGAATTAAAATTCGTTGATGCTATCTCCTTGGAATAATTAAGTTATACCAAAGTATTTTCGATTTTTGTTACTGTTTTTTTTTTTTTGTTACTATTTTTGGTTTTCATTGTTTGGAACATTGAGACCAAACAATCCCCAACTGTTTTTTCTTTTTGTTTCGGATTTGCACTAGGTTTGGTCACGAAATCAAATGATTCTCGGGTTTCTTTGACATTGTTGCTGATTTTGTATTTTCTTTTCGGGTTCGCTCATGAACTAATGGAAATTGTTTGGTGCTTGATTCCTGTTTTTTATGAAATGATGAATCCAAAGCAAGAGTCAGAAAACTAGAAAAAAAAAGTTCTTTTTTCTTTTCATCTTTATTTCTCCTTTAATCTCTTTGGATCAAGTCCATATCGTTGAATGGATTCTGCATTATTTTTGCTTCAGATGGATGCTCCTCCTGATGCGAATGTTCATTGGAACGGTTGATATTTATTTAAGTCCGTTGAGATACGAATAATATCAATGGTTTGTTGTCGCAAGTTTCTCCTACACAAATGGCATCTGTGGGAGATGCAATAAGCAGGGCTTGTTGCAAATACCTGTTGGACTTCAGGAAGCAGGTGTCGCTATATCGAGGGTCAACAAAATTTTGTGAAGAATATAGTTACTCAGTTGATGATCTAAAATAAGCTTTAAAGTTGGATCTTATAATTAGTCTAACCATTTTATAAATCCAGGCCTTCAAAATTTTACTCAGAATACGCTCTTAGTCTCTTATATTAACAGACATGGCCTTTTTTTTTCCTATCATTCTCTTGATATTGACTGCTTGTGATGCTTGCTCTTCTCAACATGTTGCAAGGACTTGATGGATACTTTTACTAACGAAAAAGATTTTCTCATTTGTGTTGTCAGGCATTCTTTTTCATTGCCTGCAAAGATTTTGTGCATCCAGGGAAAGCTAGGTAAACAGCATTCCTATGTTGCTCCGTCATCAGTGCAGAGTTTTTTTTTTTTTTTTTTTTTTTACTATGGGAACATGAATTGCTTGAAGTGGCCTTGATTTTGATAATGTTTTTCAATGAACATAAATAGCTGCATTTGAATTGGATGGGTCATTAAGCTTGAAACCTGCGGCTGCAACCCTGTTAATTGCGGAGAAGGAAGAAGTGAAAGCTGTTTTGGCCTTGTTTCTCAAGCGACAAGGTCTGAGCAACACAACCGTTGCGAAGACTATCAGCAAGTCCGATCTCTTCTTGGAGTGCCTTGTATCGAGGCTTCACGTTTTGCATGAAACCTGTGATCTGGCAGGTTCGATATTTTCTCAGTTTCTGTTGTCTATCATTTTGTTCTCTGTGGACATGGCTCTAGACACATTCTGTTGACATTTGCAGGTAGAGAGCTCACAAATATGGAAATCAGGGACGCTCTAAACCCTTACCTTGAAGCTCTTCTTCTCCAACATGGTGACACTTTCATCGATATGATAGAACACTTTCCACGTCCACCACCTGAAGTCAAATCCTCTCTGCAGTCTACACCCCTTGAGTTGGATCTGGACCAGAAGAAGCTTCCTGGTGTAGTGATTGATTCCCAGAGGCCTAAAGCGATGGCCAGAGTCAGCGAGACTATTCCAGCTGAGGAACTTCCTCTGCATGTCATCTATCTCATTGAACTCGGTCTTGATCTTGAGAAGGTTCGGGTGATAACCAGGAAATTTCCTTCCTTCGCCTACTACAGCCTGGAAGGAAAAGTGAAGCCGTTGGTTGAGTTCCTTCTTGAGCTCGGAGTTCCGAAATCAGAAATCCCCAACGTCCTCTACAAGAGACCTCAACTATGTGGGTTCAGTCTATCCGAAAACCTAATACCAACTATGAAGCACCTTGAAGAGTTGGGCGTTAACAAGCACAGATGGTCCAAGTTGATACTCAGGTTTCCTAATTTACTTACCTATAGTCGAGAAAAGATCAACTCAACAGTATCATTTCTCGAAGAGATGGGTCTATCCAAGGAGACCATTGGTAAGGTTCTAACACGTTATCCACATATTGTTAGCTACAGTATTGAGGACAAGTTGCGGCCCGCTGTCCAGTATTTCAGTTCAATGGGTGTCGATGTGGCCGCTATCATGCAACGCTGGCCTCAAATTTTTGGGCTAAGCATTGATGGTAGCTTGAGGCCCTTGGTTGAGTTTTTTCTTGAGAAGGGCTACAGCATGGAGGAAGTTGCTGCGATGACCAGCAGATCCGGGTCGTTGTACACGATTAGTTTGTCCAAGAATTTGCTGCCTAAGTGGGAGTTCTTTCTTTACATGGGGTACTCTCGGTCAGATTTGGTCAAGTTCCCGGCATACTTTGGTTACAGTCTCGAAGGGAGGATCAAACCGAGGTATGCCCTCACGGAACTTTGTGGAGTGAGGTTGATGTTGAACCAGCTGTTGTCACTGTCAGATATCAGCCTCGATAAAACTTTGAAGGCTAAAATGAAGAAGATGGAAAAGAGCAATGGCTAGGACTCATCTTGTTCTGCTTTACTACGTGCATCGAGTTGAATTTGATTCATGGAAGGCACCTTGGAAAGCTGCTGATGAGATGGTTTTTATTGATTCATAGCCTATGTTGTCAACCATCTGCGAACTGTTGTGGTGACCAGATCATCTGCAAACAGTCGTGTGTTCCTGTTTGATAAAAAATACTACAGAACTATGATTCCCGACTAACCCTTCAACAACAATCACAAGCTCCTCGCAGAACACACTTAAAGAAGAGTTCGGCGAGATAAACAGGATTGCAAAGCACAAACATAAACCCACCGGCAGCTTCATGATTCTCTAAGTCAAAAAAGATCTAAACCGACCCATTAAATTGTAGAAAAATAACATTTAATCTTTCTAAAGTATTAAGTCGTGATATATTATCTCATTAAGTTTAAAAGTATGTGTGTAATCCTTACATCGTCAAATGAAAAAAATTCACATAATGATCATATGTATATTCTTCATTATTTTCAAAATTGAAAAGGATCATGTGTCATTGTTGAATAATCATTTTATGTTTTTTTTTCTTAAATGATAATACATAGTTCTCGTCTCCTAAACCAGATGAGTAAACTCGAGAGGTTAAACTCCTGCATTTCAGTTCATACAAAAAAGCCCCTTTTTCTTATTTTAATGGCGCTTAGGTGCTCGTGAGGCCAATAGTGTCGCACATGTCATGGTGACTTTCTCACTGAGTGTCATATAAGAAGAGCCTTTGAGTCTTATTTTATCCGAGTCTATACTTAACCTTCATTATTGCGAAATTAATAATAAAATATGAGTCTAATTCAACACTATCAAGCAAAAAAAAAAAAAAAACCCTTTTGTTATCCATCTTCTAACTTGATAAAGTACTCACAAGTCACAATCCTTCAATGCGATGGACACAACGTACGGAATGACTCACCTTTCATGTGTTCAGAAATCTATCATCAACGTCCTTTCACGCATCTATCACGCACCTTCCAGAACTGACTTGCCTTCGCCCCTCCACTGATCTCGAGAGCAGTCTCAACTGATTTCGGCTGGGTTCATCTCGAGCTCCCCGCCCACTCAGGCCTCCATTGACCGCCTTCGTCGACCCTGGTGAACCAGATCGTTCACCCCCGGCAGCTGCGAGACGACTCATCGATGTCAGCTCCTCATAATCGTCCCTGCTTAATAAGGTCCATAGCATGAGCTCGCTGCTACTGTGATAGTGTCCGTGATTTGGTGTTTCGTGAATGCTGTTTATGTCGTGGGTATGTTGTCTTTGCATGTTACCTTGCCCTGATGCTATTCATGCTTAGTTGAAGTTGATGTACTGGATATGCCCTTATTTCTCAATAAATGCCATTGATGTCATCGAACTATACATGCTGTGTTTACATTTAGGTCAATTAACCAACTCCATATCTAGGTGGATATAGAATCCGTGGGAAATCGATCATGTTCAGACCCTATTTTAAGTGTCTTTCCGTTATCGCTATATTGTAACGTTGGGTTTGTTATAAACTTCGTTCGAAATAGATGAATGTAGTATGTTTAATTTCTAATAATCGATTTCGGATGAATGAAATATTAATGCTCAAAGTTGATACTTCGAACATGGTATGTTTAATTTCTAATAACCGATTTGAGATGAATGAAATATTAATGCCTAAAGTTGATGGTGTTTAATGTTGTTATGAGAAAAAATGGGTGCTACCCACATCGTAATTCTTGTAAGGATATGAGAACCTTGTAACTATAAGTTTCAAGAATGATAAAAGGGTTGAGGTCCCAAGGGTTATCGAGGTTTTGTGAGGAGAGAGGATCTAAGTATGATCCAAGACACACGTGCACCCAGGTGTGAGGGATTCGGATCGTGCGCGTTGGCTCGGCTTGGTTCGACTCAACTCGGATTGGGTGCATCTGTATAGACCGGCCCATTCCAATCCAGCCCCAACAGATAAATTATTTTTTATCTGTGGGTAGTGCGGGCTAGGCCTTATCCAATCCAGTTAAAGGAGCAATAGATAGAAGTGGAGAGTTATGGAATTGCCACACTGGAAATCTACAACACAGAACCCACTGTCACTTGCATCTTCTCTTTTGACGTCTGTTGTCTCATAGAGTCACTACATCTAGTGTTTGAGTCCAGTTCAAAAGAGTTTAGAACACCAAAGGGTACGATGTTCCTTCGAGTTTGGTGTGTTCATGTTCGAATGTGTACTTTTAATCATTATATCTTGGTCGACCTAATCTAATCCAGACCCAACTGATAAATTATTTTTTCACTTGTAGTCAGTCCGGCCCAGGCCCAAGCCTAATCCAGTCCAATCCAGTCAAAGGAGCAATGGGTAGAAATGGACAATTATGAAACTGCTTCGAACTGATGCATTTCCCTCCAAACTCCAGAATCTTCCTTAGCTCTATAAATGTTGTCTCTAGGGGATACATTACACACACTGAAAAATCCACAACGCAGAACCCACAGTCACTTGCATCTTCTCTTTTGATGCCCGTTGTTTCACAAAGTCATTGTATCTAGTGTTCGAGTCCAGTCCGGGAGAGTTCAAAATACGAAAGGGTACGACGTTCCTTCAAGTTTGTTGTGTTTTAGTCCGGTGTATTTTTAGTCGTTGTATCTTGGGAGACAGATTATCAATAACCGAAAGCACTATTGCGAGGCAATATTGTGTTAAGGACAAAGGGTTTCTTCAGCTCGACTAAGTTCCTTGTTCCTTATTTGTGATTCTGTTTTGTTATTAATAATATGAACTAACCTACTAACAGAATCGATTCCTGAAAGTGAATAGACTAATCGATTCATGTTTAGGTGAACAAAATAGTTGATTCATGTGATCAATATGACTTGTTTAAAATATTTTTGACTTGTTGTCTATGTTTATGTGCACGGAGTTCTTAAGTGTTTGGCTCCGTTTGTTGTTTCATATTCTATACTAGTGTGCTTAGGTGTCGCTTGTTTTGTTCCATGCACGCAACTATGACTTAGCTAGGTTATTTGCTACGCTGATAAGGTTAACTGATTCTTTATGTTTTAGTGTTACAACTTCTTGGACAAAATTTGTGAATTGATTATAGGTTAATATAGGCTAAAATCGGTTAGAAATCGGTCCGCTTGATCATGATTTTGAGCAAGTTTTGTTCATCAGATTGTGACAATGTTTGGCTCGTTGGAAATTACGTTCCAAATAGATAGTCATGATACGTTAAAGTTCTCAAAATCTATTTTAAATGAATGAAAAATCAATACTTAAAGTTGCTTGTATAAAGAGGGAAAACATGTGGAATATACTAGTTTATCCACATTGGAGTTTTGATATGGAATAACATACCTTATAAGAATATTGGTGAAAAATGGGTTTGGATCCAAGAGATACAATTTTATGTGAGGAAAAGAGTCCAGGTGAGATGAGGCTCACAACACACATGTGCGTTTGCCAGCCTGCCATGGCTTGGCTTGGAGTGGAGACTACATCAGATGAAATAACTAAAAGGATGTGGCTAGACACATTAGAAACTTCACGTTAATATGCAATAGTTTATAATTGCATCAATTTGGATGGAAAATGTCCACCAAAACCCTAATTTTGATTTTTGAAGAACTTTAATATTATATCCGTCCTATAATTATTATAATATTTTTTATTATTATTTAACATGTAATTTGAGAAGTTTCATAACTAATGTAACACACACGATTTAATTTTCTATTAACATATTTTTTATTAGCATTAATTTTTTTATAAAATTTTATCATAAAATAAGATTTCATCGTTTCTTAATATTGATTACAATATATTAATTATAAACCCTAATTCTATCATCTGTACCCATGTGTAAACCCTAATTCTACTTTCCCCCTTCCCCAAACACTCACCCAAACTCCTCCTCCCTCAGCCTCGCCGTCACGCCACACCACACACATACAGCACCATCACCCTCTTCTATGCACCATGTTATACACCTTTCTCTAGACGAAGCTCGTCGACGACACATCAACCAAGAAAAAAGGTTGGACATCGACGAAGCGTATTCGTAAGAATTTCACGTCCATTGCTTCACCAATCTCATAAATAGTTGCTGCTAATTGCTAAAGAAGCCAAAGAGATGGATTCGGGTGTACGATTCCAACTCGACAAGGGAACGACTCAGCAACGGTTTTGATCCTAAATCGATTCGTGATGTTCGATCTAGTTCATCAGGTTGACGATTCCGGGTTATCTGATTAGTCTAATTCAAGAAGCTGCTTGGTCCTCCGCTGATGGTGGTGGGATACGGATTCTTTTTTCTGGGCAGAGGATGAGATATAGCTACTGTTGAAGGTATTGTGAAGAAGGTGGAGGAGTCGTTGATTTTAGGGGTAATAAGGACTTTTTTGTCGGAACATTAACGGAGCTAACCGAATATGACTGATAGGGTGTTTAAATGCCTATTATGAAAGTTGAGTGTGTCCATGTGCCAAAACGCAAAAGTACATGGGTTTAAGTGCTTTTTTCCCTCGATGTTGTTGGAGGATGATGAACATCTGCAAATATTAGAGGATGGTAAACATCCTTTGATTTTCTTGAATGGGGTCAAGAACCAAAAATCTCTATCTTGCGATAATATCGGAGGTTGGCCAACATCTGCAACTATTTTTAGTTGATGGATTGAAATAAAAAATTCTCTACCCGTTGATAATATTAGGGGATGGTGAATCTATCTGTTGAAGATTTCAACACATGGCTTTAATATATCTTAAAATCAAACCGTCGATTTGCAACGTGTGGATAGCTTGGTTCCAAACCCTCTATTTTTTGGGCTAGAAAAGGCAATCTTGTCAACAAGAAACAAGAATTTTCATGAAATAGCATTTTTATAAGCCATTAGGTGGCATCATATTGAAAGATGCTCATGGTGATTTACATAAGGTGTAGTTGGTGTTACGCATTTCTTTCGTTGTTATAAAAAAAATATTCTATATAGAATCAAAACTAAAAACATCAACTATATAAATAGCTAACTTTGATGAATATCAAATCAAACCATTTGAAAAGAACTTATAGAAAAGATTCTTCTCAATGTGTATAGAATCAAAACTAAAAACATGAACTATATAAATAGCTAGTTTTTTTTCCCTATAATATAGCTAACTCAAAGTTTGATTCTCATAATCAATATCAAATCAAACCGAAAAGAACTTATGGTTTTAAATCCTGGATATTTGAAGTACAGACTATCAGATATGTTAGGGAATTTTACATAATATATTCTACGTGCTTGTTTATTATTATGCATCGGACGTGTTGGCGATTCCGATAGGGTCACAGCGTGAGGAGAGCATAGCCAGGTCAAGCAGTGCCCCACAGGCGGCGTCGCCAAAGACATGTGGTCAAAAGGCGATGAAGAACAAGAAGAGATCTTCGTAGCAGGCGGCCGCCGATAAGGATAGGTTGTGACAAGATTGTACTTTAGGGTTGATTATTAGTTACTTCTGTAGCTGATAGAGTAGAGTAGATTCTATTAGCTTGCGTGTTTTGTTTTGTTGTTTCTTTGCTCAACACGCTCTCGTTTCATGAGGGGGTTTTGAGAATCATGTCGGTCCAGTCTTATTCTTTTTTCCCGTTGGTGATTAATAAATTTACCATTACCCAAAATCTTAACATACTATATATGACTACTAAAGTATAAATGGAATATTTGAAAATTTTGATTTATGAGCATTTAGATAGAATCGTCCGTGATGTGGGAAAGAGTTACAAGGAGTGAAGGGTAGTTATGGGATGGAGGAACGGTCTATAAGTTATGCAGTATCTTGGGTATATATTCCTGTACCTCGTATACCATATGCAATTGCTAATAACTGTGGGTTAGAGACCAAGGGTAATGTCTCGTCAGAGTTAGGAACTTAGTCCTCGGATTAATTTTTTGATTATACATATAACATCAATTCACGATGTTTTCATTTGAAGAATAAAGAATCAATTTTGGGAACCTATGATTTAATGTGATTCTTCATTATACTGTGTTAGACTTACAACCATCTTTTATTCGGAATAGTTTCTTTGCATTCAAACTGCTATTTCTACAGAGATCTTTAGTAGGTGATTTTTCCTTTAGCAACAGTCTATTTGAATGTGCTCTGCTCGGCTTCCAGAAAAAAATATCATGACCTAGATTTTGGACTTTAATGCGAAAGATACTGGTTGATGAAAATCATCAAATGGATCATATAGCATGTACTGGAACGATTTAAAAGTTCATTT
The DNA here is from genome assembly GCA_001925005.1 of Drosera capensis. Classification (NCBI taxonomy): domain Eukaryota; kingdom Viridiplantae; phylum Streptophyta; class Magnoliopsida; order Caryophyllales; family Droseraceae; genus Drosera; species Drosera capensis. The sequence goes on along the minus strand of LIEC01010553.1, from coordinate 26,490 downwards.
TTCTGTTGCGAAGTTTTCAGGGACTTTTTAGGAATTGGTTTATTATCCTGGCCTCAGGGGTCTAACCAGTCAAATTCCTAAATCTTTCTGTGCCTGTGATTGTAACACTTTACAATTTTCCTGTGTCTAATTATCACACATTATAAAAAAGAGGGTCGTGAAGTGACAACTTTATCACAAAAATGAGTTAGATTTTAATCCTTATCATAGATTAAAGGAAGATGTGCTTTATCGAGGCAATTTGATAGCTGTTAGGTTCAGCACAATATATCGGGTGCACCTTGACATATTGTTATTATTGACTACTTATACCAGATTTTCCCACTAGATCATATCGCTGTGTGAGCGAGACCACTATATTGGCAGATATAACCAACACTTTCGAACAGTCAATGGAGTTGCATATTCAAAATCTTGAAGCCAGGTGCACACTTTAGAGGCACATTTAAATATGCTGTGGTCGAGATCTATGAGGGCTCAGTATAGGGGCTATGCATTCCTCCATTACACTTAAGGGGAACATTTAGTGTAAATGCATGTAGCGTCTCCGTAAAGAATCCTCTTTTTTTCTGTTGCTTTCTCCCCCGCCATGAAAAAGGAATGGAGTCTGTTTGTGAAATGTATCACCTAATAAGGGCTTCTGCACACATATCCTTGTTATTCTGTTTAGATTCATACCCATTATTGAGTGTTTTGTTTGTTGTTTGGCCTTTCCTTCTTGGTTTCATGCAGGTTATTTATTTTGGTGGTTCTCTGTTGATGTGGATAGAGAGTTCTGTTGTACCCGAAAATAGGTAGCTGCTTGCAAAGGTTTCGATCTCAATCCATGTCTCTGCTGGTTTGAACAATCAGAGTTCTGTTTCTAGTGTTCTAGTTGTAGTTATGAGTATCGCTGGTGATAAAAGGGTGGAAGAATACTCCTATATTGGTGACAAAGGAGAAATTGGGTTTCTGGACTTTGAGGAAGATAAGTCAATTTGTAGTTACTACCTAAGTGAAGAAGGACCAACTATTATTTCGGTGCCATTCCCTTTTGTTGATGAGAAGCCTCAATCAGTATTTGTCAATGAAATTGCTAGCGATTCAATAACCATAAGAAACACTACTGAAGAGCCTTTGGAACTTTGGAAGGTAAGCATTTATGCTTCAAACCCGGAGAACTCGTTTCTTTTGTCAATCATGAAACCCCCACCTGGGAGGTCGGATCTTGAATCAAGAGATGACTATGTAGGAGATTTTTCTTTGGAGGACAGGATTCTTCAGCCATTTCAGAATTTGACTGTTTGGTTATCTTGCAAACCAGAAGAAATTGGCCTCAGAACATGCATTGTGCATTTTGACGTGGGAAGTGAAAGAATAGAGCGAGTGGTGTTTCTCTTAGTTGAAGATAGAATTTCCCAGGCTTTGTCATCCAGCAAACCGTATTGCAGAGACCGGAAAAAGAATCCTTTTGTTGTTAATTCATATGTATCTGGTGTCCGTCCGGCCAAGCCAAAAAACCGAAGTTATAAATTGAAGCTTCCTCTGTATGAGATTCCAGAGGAAATCAGGGAAGTCATAGAAAGCAAGCAGATCCCTGATGCCGTCAATGAAGGGCTTTCAAGAACAAATTATGTTTCCTATTTTAAAACTTTGCTTGTGATGGAGGAATTGCGATTAGAGGTAATATTCGTTTTTTAGGATTAAATAGAAAGTTGGTCATTGTTAGTGTTCCTTATTCACCATGCGCATCAATTCAGGCATTAACTAATAAATCAAGACATACTTTTTCTTTCTTTTCTGTTTCTCTTTCTTTTCTTTTTTTCTTTTTTCCTTTCATTTTCCTTTTCTTTCTTTTTTTCTTCCCCCCCCCCCCCTTTTTTTTTGGCAGGAAGACATCAAATCTTACGACATGGAGAGTGTCAGGATGAAGCGAAAAGGATTTTTTTTCTTGACACTTGAAGTTCCTGGATTGGCTGAAAAGAGACCATCACTTGTTCATGGTGATTCTATATATGCTGGACTTGCTCCTGGAGATTCTAACGATTCTGTACTATATTATGAGGTACACAACTGCTGAATCATGTGGATATAAGGTTACCATGTGTCTATGAGCCTTTGAGATTAGGTTCGGTGTTTAAATCTGAACCTGTACACTGATGAGACCCCAATGAATGGGGAGGGTATCATCTAGTTCAGTCGTTTCATGGAAAAACAGATGTATACTAATTAATAGCGAAACAGGCTTTGATCAGGTTACTTTAAGGTGATCTATTTTTTTCTTGTACCTGTACCCTTCTCCTGAATCAATGTAGTGATCTTAGAACTTGAAGTTCTGAAGATCTTTTATTTGAAATATATTTTATCAAAAAAAGAAAAAAAAAGAAAAAGAAGTGTGAACAATATGATCATAGAACAGATATCCGTAGAACTCAAGGTTATGACCGTATTTTTTCAGCTGGTATGGATTATCACATTTCTATGGCTTTGTCTTGGCGGGTTGTCTTCCCTTTCTTGTGGATAAGGCAGTTTGGTGTGAAAGGGGTATTATATCTTCTTCATGGGTGTCGGCAGAGACAGACCTCATGTCGATGAGGTGGGATATTGGGTATTGGTTAACATGTTCTATTGCTCTTAATATTGTGAACTGCCTACTAGATGTTATCAGTGTAGAAGTCTGCCTGCAAGTCATAAGTAACGTTATCGTCCTGTCAATTTTCCACTTTATGTATTTCCCTTGCCTGGTTTTGTGCATTACTGTAACATATAGACATGGAGCTTTGTCATTGTGTTTATGTTAAGTTTCTGATTTGATAAATGTTTATGATATTCCATCTTTCAATTCGAACATTCTCTTGCTCTTTTTCCTTAAACTCAATGTGATTTTCTTAAGTCCTATGACATTGCATCTTTTTATGAATTTCATGGCTTTGTACTTCATATTTTTCTATAGCATCTTGTTGTTTGTGAAAGTTTTTTCTTGGACATACACTCTATGAACTATGATGCACGAGCAATATTTCTTTTTCCTTGTTTGAATTAGAAGTGCTTGCCTCTACTGTGCCTTGATCAGCCAAAAAAACTCTCAGTTCCTGCATTTTTATTATACTCTCTAAACGTTATGATTTCACTTCTCACAGGGTTGTATCCATCGTGTTGAAGCTGATGAAGTCTACTTGAAATTTGACAGAGAGTTCCACATCAGGCATTCGGATTCTAATCTCTACAATGTCCGCTTCTCGTACAATAGAGTCAACATGCGAAGGTTGTATCAGGCTGTTGAAGCTGCAGATGAATTGGGCAATGACATACTTTTTCCATTGTCAGCCCGGAAGAGAAGGATTATTCCTAAATCGATGGTGCCTATTACTAGGAATCTTAATCAGGAGCAGATTAATGCAGTTGAAATGATTTTGGGATGCAAAGGCGGATCTCCTTTCTTGATTCACGGTCCACCCGGTACTGGGAAGACACTGACATTGGTGGAAACAATCCTACAACTATATACTTCCAGAAAGGAGACCCATATTCTCATCTGCGCATCATCAAATTATGCTGCTGATCATATACTGGATAAACTTCTGAATGAAAAACAAGTCCAAATGAAAGAAAACGATATATTTAGGCTCAATGCAAGTAGTCGCTCTTATGCAGAAGTTAAGCCTGAATACCTTCGATTTTGTTTCTTTGAAGACCTTATCTTCCGAAGCCCTCCACTCAAGGCTCTTTCGCGATATAGGATAGTAATAACCACCCATATGACCGCATCTCTGATTTATGCTGAAGGTGTTGAGCGAGGCCACTTCTCTCATATAATCCTGGATGAGGCAGGCCAAGCTTCAGAGCCGGAGACCATGGTTCCTATATCAAATCTCTACCATAAGAAAACTGTGATTGTCCTAGCTGGAGATCCCTTACAGTTAGGCCCAGTCATTTTCTCTAAGATTGCCGAGTCGCATGGGTTAGCAAAGTCATATTTGGAGAGACTCTATGAATGTGACTTCTACCACAAGGGAGATGAGAGTTATGTGACAGTGTTGGTCAATAACTACAGGTGCCACCCTGCAATTCTCTCACTCCCTTCAAAGTTGTTTTATGAGGCACGGTTAGTTGCTTGTAAAGAGGTAGATACCTCATCCAAGGCTTGGGAAGATCTTCTTCCCAACAAAGAGTTTCCTGTGCTATTCCTCGGGATTCAAGGTTGTGATGAGAGAGAAGGCAACAATCCGTCCTGGTTTAACCGGATAGAGGCTAGCAAGGTGGTTGAGGTGGTGAAGAAATTGATAGCAAGGAATATTAGTGAAACAGATATTGGTATCATCACACCATACCGCCAGCAGGTACTGAAAGTAAGAAGAGCCCTTGAAAGTCTAGATGTGACTGAGATCAAGATTGGCAGCGTCGAACAGTTCCAAGGACAAGAAAAGCAAGTCATCATAATATCCACGGTTCGCTCCACTATCAAGCACAATGAATTTGACAGAACTTTTTGTTTAGGATTCTTAAGCAATCCAAGAAGGTTCAATGTCGCCATTACCCGGGCTAAATCACTTCTTATCATCATTGCTAATCCACATATAATATGCAAGGTATGACACTGCTCTTACTCCTTCCACCGTAGCAGGCTTAGGCATCCATTTCATGGTATCCGGTAGGATCTGTATGCAGCTTTACTCGTCAGAAATAGCTTTTTTCCTGGAAACTCGAACACATGCAAAATATGGGCCTGGCTTGAGTATCTAGCTATCAGCTCAAGTTTGTTCCTCACAAGCAAATATGATGAATCTCAAATTTATGTTTTGTGTTTGTGCAGGATCGGAATTGGGAAAAACTTCTATGGTACTGTGCAGATAATTCATCATATCAAGGTTGCGCTCTGCCTGAAAAGCAGCAACATTATGAGGAAGACTTCAGACAGGAGGAAAGGAGATATTATGGGAAGCAAGAGATCTTGGAGTGGTCTGAGGGGAATGCTGATCACGGTGTGTATCCTCAAGGAGAGGAACCAGTGAAAGAAGAAGACGAATGGTCGCATGGGTGGAAGAACTATAGTAATGGACACGCCATAGAAGAGAAGCAGCCGGATTATGGAAACCAAGAGAGCCTCACGCTATACAACGGGGAAGCTCAACATGACGAGGATGAATGGTCTGATGGGTGGAAGGATTATTGTCCCGTGACCAATACAGAGGAAAAAACCCTGCATGACACAGTCAAAGAAAATCCCAAGGAGCAGGAACTCTACGTCAAAGAGCAAGGAGGCCTGGAGTGGTCTGAAGATTTCGCGGAGCGATATCAAAAGGAACAACCTATTGTAGATGAAAATGAATGGTCCGATGGGTGGCACGAATACTGTCCTGTGAATAAGGTGGAGGAGAAATGGCTCCAAGATTAATTAGTGACTTTTTAGCTGTGTGAAACTGCAGCTTACCAAGTGAGAACTTGAATTTAAAGCACAAAATTTTGTTGACGCTTATTATTATTATTATTTGGGGTTGCATTTGGTGGTTATTTGTGTCTTGAAATATTTTGGATATTAAATTATGAATGAAAGTTGTCTTAGGTTTTTTATGTAATTAATCACAGGCATTTTTTTGTTGACATGACATTCTATAATTTTATAGTGTCTTTTTAATGTTCAAGTGTATGAGAAAAATGCCCTGGCCACCGTTCCCACCTTTGGAAGGTGGCCTTCAATATTTTTATTTTCTTGTTTTTTAAATTTTCATTGTTAAGATTATTTTAAAATATTTTAAGATAATATTGATTAATATATATATATATATATAGGTTATTTCATAAAAATAAGTAAACTTAAAAATGAACAGTTTAAAATCGATATTCAAAATTTCATCCCGATTATCAACGTGTGTCTCGTTGATCGATATTAAAAATAAACGATTGAATTATCGTTTAATGATTTCTAATATAAGGTTTCTTCATAGAAAAGATAATCACCTCCCCCTCCTTATTACTCCAAGTGTATTTATGGCGACAAAACCTTGCAGTCAAGATAATTGTTACATTTTGATTATAGAAGAGCCTAACAGAAGGATCGTCTGTTTGGACACCAAATTAATTTTTCTAAATGCAGAAAGTTTACGATCTTGATTTAAAAAAGATTTTGACAAAAAGATTTAAAAAGCATTGTCCTATTTTGACAAAGATAATATATGTTAATTGACTAATTAACTGTCTCTTCCCATCAAAAGGTCGCTTTCAAGCCACTTTAACAATAATATATAATGCTCGAGTCATAGCTCAAATTGGTTACATTTTGCAACTTGTTGCAAGTACAAGGTACCATTCCAATGGTTATACTTTGGAATGAACATGAGATTTTATGCTTTGACTATACTTCATTTGACAAAATTATCCCTACACCCTACAGTTTGTTTAGGATTGAGAAATATCTCTGAACCAAGAAAAAAGAGAGGGAAAATGCAAAAACAAAATGTTGATGAAAAATATGAGTTTCATCGTTTCATAGGCAGGTCAGATTTGTTCCAAAACAGAATTTCTTATCCATTCCAAAAAAAAAAAAAAAAGTTTCTTCTATACGAATCTTGGTTAAAAAAAAAAATCCTCCGTTTGATATCGTCTGTCCATGAAAAATCTAGGTTCTCAAAATCCTTTTGTTTGATATGTCTCAGAATCTTCCTTTTTATTTTTTATTTTATTTTATTATTTTATTTTTGATATCGTTGTCAAAATCCTCCGTTTGGTTTCAGATGAGAAATTTTGATTTGAACACCCTTCCTATGGATAACAAAGGGGCTTAGATTCTGCATATTTTTTGCCATCAGCCACTAATCTCCTCAATAGATTTCATTCTGAAATTGCTCTATTTAAGGATAAATCCAAGGAAACAAAGCATAAATCCAAGGAAACAAAGGATAAGTCGAAGGTAACGTTAGAAATACCAAAATTAGCAAAGTGTAACATTAAAAATAACAAAATTATCAAAATCCACCAAATTGCAAATAGAGATTAGGGCATATTGGTCATTTCAAGGTCAAATCTTTATCAAAAATATAAAAAGGTTTCAATTAAATTGAAATTGACGAAAATAAATATGTTTCGATTGAAACGGGATGGAGGAAGTAACGCAAAACCTGCCATGCTTGGGATATCTACATCTGCAAGGCGAATTTACAAAAAGTTTGTGTTGCTTGCTCATATTCTCTAGCCATCAAGTATCATTAACAGGGGTTAAGGTTTGGACTTTAGGATTTAAACTTTCTCATTTCATCTTACCGAAAACATTGAGCCTCTTAATTAACGGTGCAGGATGCCATCAAGTATATTATTAACTTCATTGCTCCTCGAGCTTAGACCAATGCAAAATCTCTGCCCAAAATCTCAAGAAAAATCAAAATCCAAAAATTACCATTACCATATTAGTTAGAAGATTAGGACACGTTGATACACAAAAAAAGCCGTCAGCAGAGCATATTTCCTGATCAACTTTCACGACAAACCTCTTTAAAAAGGCAGAATTGTACGTACATCACAAAAGCACATCTATATTCATCTTTACATAACATTACTAATCTAAGAAAGTCGTCATGAACGTTCTTCCACCACAAACAAAGCACGAATGGGAGATGACAAAGGACATGATCAAGGTCCAGAACTGGTCCTCGTAAGTATTGCTCCACATCGCATTTTACCAATGTGCGCAAAAGCCTCTTGCCCTGCATTATTACATCAATGGAAACTCATATTTTTCCATCTTGGTTTTGGTCAAAACACAAGCACAATGCTTGTGCGAGGTTCTAAACGGCAGTAGCTCCATATCGGGGCTCGGTATCGATCAAACACATTACCTGTACCTACACCATCCAAACATTATCCGTTAGCAAATGAAGCAAAGGCGACTCTAACTCATAGTACAAGTTACTCGGGCAGAAGGAAAGGATCGGCAAATGTAGCCCATAACTCTTGGTGTAGCAAGTGACACCAACATAGCATCGATCACATACAGTGATTCATTAGATCGACAGAAGCTCCAATAAAATGTAAAATGAGATGGAATTCATATTTTTCATATTGCATTATTTGCTGTATGCCCAAGAGACACTTGATTGCAAGTCATTTTTCGTTCGTTCGCATCCATAATGGCAACAAAGCTTCTTATTGTTAATACACATTCTTCCTATGATTCTGATTCTTTACTTGCTTTCTGGACTGCACCCGGTACTGACCTATTCTCATGAGAAATATCAGGTGACCAATATGACGTTGCCTAATACTAGGATCAGTATTTGTATCATTACCAAATGTACATTTGTACTATTTATATTGTCAATGCATCATAAACTCATATTCTTGCACTTCGTGAAAACCTAGGGAAAATGCAAGACACCTTGAACTATAAAAATAGGCACTTAAACCCCCTCCGTCTAGGTGGAAATATGCAATACTTCTAAATTCCGTTATCATCCCGAAAATTGCATCAAAGACTAAAATAAATCTATATTTCCAATTCTGCCCTTGTGTTCTAACCCCAACTGATTTTCATCCCAATCTCATCTCTACCTTCTTCACTTCTTCATACGCTACCCATGCTTCTTTACCAAATCTCAATACCAAGTTCAATACATTGTGAAACCATATCCACAAAAATATTTATCACTCCTCAAGTTCAACAAAGATCAAAATTTTCTGCTCGAAATTCATTTCTTTGCAAAAATGGGATCCGAAACAGCGAGTGAATTTTCACTGTATGTTTTAATCATAACCGTTGGTTTCTATTAGAAAGACCTAAGCTTAGGTGTGTCAAGAGTCAAGACACATATTTGTCACATCCTTTACCTAATATATACCTTAAGTTGACTCCTAGGGTAAATCTGGTAGTTAGCATCATAACAAATAAAATAAAGAGAGAACTAAACGTCTCCAAATGACAGCACTGACAGCATTAAAAACATCTATTGACCTATCCAAAATCCAAGAGCATATCTGTGCAGTATGCCGATATCTTCACCATCTTCATTTACAATTAAATCAAGTACTAGAAAGTAGTTGTATATCACAATGTGATACCTTCCGAGAAGATCACATACAAGAAAAATAAAGATAATTAGCTAAACCAGTCGATACTTGTAAAAAACAAACAACATAGCAAATAACATCTTGATGCTCACACTTGAAGGCCAGAAATAGAACAGTAGAACTCGGAAATATGCCTCTTTCGCACTGATTTGATATTGTATGATTGGCCTTCAGGTCATACTATCTCATTTAATCAACTTGAACCTCACAAGTTATTCATCTCATTGCCAATTTCCTGACAAATTCAAATTATTATAGAACAAATTCTTTTGCATACAAACTTACCACTACCTTTCAGTTCAGGAATAAGACCGAGAGCGCGTGAATTGTTCTAGCTTGTCCCAGAGCTCCATTACTGCAGCCTTATCCTGATGTCGCTTGTTTTTACTGATCTGCAGATGTAGGAATAAACATAATGATGATCACACAAAAACAACTAGGTATAATTCGACAATTAAAAATAGGGAATGTGCACAAATTTATTACTGAAATAATCTTCACATTCCATTGTTTCACATTCTTCACAGATTCCAAACTATCGTCTTCAAAGCGCAAATAGAACCCAATAACTGCATAAGAAAAAAGTCAGAAATCAACGAAAAGCATTACAAGCATCATTCGAAATGCTAATAATACAAGATCCCACATTAATTCAGCTTTCCCATGAGGACCTACACTAAACAAAATCCACAGGCCGCAAGAACCCGAACAATACTAGTAATTAAACTCACTTTTATTGAAGATCTCAACATGGTCCTTGAAAGGCCAATCCTTGAACTGCCATTCCTTCCCCAGCACAATCGCCGCAACCACGCGATCCCAATCCTCCTTCTTCAAGGTGGAAGGCTTATCCCTCACCTCATACGCCAGCCTCCGATCCTTATCCTTACTATTACTGAACTTCAACACCGTAACACACTCCGGCTTAGGCCCACTCATCTGCTTCATCTTCACCTCCGACGGAACATACATCCCGTCCTCCAAAAACTCCTTCACATTATACATCGTAATCAACGTCTGAGCCGCACTAGGCACCAAAATAATCGGCACACCTTCCCCAATCTTTCCCCCCTTCATCACCCCCACCTTCCCCTTCGCCCCTCCGCCCAACCCCAACTCGTCCCCATACCCTCTCTCCTCCGCCCCCATCAACTTACTCTTGGCCACCAACCCGTCCTTCCTCTGGTGCGCCTCCATCTTCTGCCTCTTCTCCTCCCTCTCCATCGCCTTGACCACAATCCCATAAAAATCCCTGTTCCTACACACCAAAATCCCCTCCCGGTCCCTAAACGGCCTCTCGTTCGCCTCAATCAGCGCCACATAATCCACCACCGCATCCTCCTCCTCGTTCAAAACCCTAACATCAGGATCCGAGTTAATATCAATAACAACAGCGGCCCCCGCTGCCTCCTTCGCACTGTCGACAGCGGGGACACTACTGATATTGGTAGTGGAGATAAATTGGATAGCATCCGATGTTGAGGTCCGGCCCTGGAGGTAATCGAGGAGGGGGCGGCGATCGGGGAGAGTGACGGGGGCAATGCCGTGGCGGCGGGCGGCCTGGATGTAATCGGTGTGTTTGAGGTGGTGGTTGGTGACAAAGAAGAGGAGGGAATCGAGGGTGTAGAAGTTGCCTTGCTTGGAGCGGTAGGCGGTGGAGGCGGAGGCGGGGAAGGAGTATGAACCGGCGAAGCGGATCTCGTCGCCGACACGGGATATCGTGTCGAGGGATCCTCGGATGGTGAAGTCTCGGAGGATCGAGAGCGGGTCCATGGTGGAGAGGGAGACGGAGACGGAGACGGATGCAGCAACAGCGACGGTGTGATGTTAGGAGGAAGTTGGTTGATTTTTTGAAAGAACTGGTGGCCGGTGCTAGGGTTTTGGAGTTGCCGCGGAGTAGATACAAACGCTGCAAATTATTCGCTTCGTTGCATTAAATAAAAAAAATATTACGTCAGTTTTATTATTTAATATATTTATTTTAATAATATAATATAATTATATCATTAATTCAAAATTAAAAAATATAACTTAAAATATCATTAATATTTTATTATAATTTTTATATAAAATAATATTTAATCATAACATGAATAATTTTATTATTATATATATGTTATGTTTTTATTAAGCAAAAGAAATATTTTATTTTATGTTTTCTAATTTCGTTTAAGACCACTAACATCTACATTTGCATCAAATTATGTAAATCGATTCATTCTGTTTTCGTCATTGTTTTTGGATTGACAAAATCATTAAAAACAATTGTTAAAAATTATCTATATATTTTTTAAAAATCATAAAAAAATTTAATTATTTTGATATAAAATATCATTTAAAAATATTAATAATTTTTCTTTATTTTTTTTTTTAATTTTTATATAAAAAATTTGCATGTTGATGTATCATAAACAACAATCTAAAGGAAAACCACTTACTGGCACTTAGGAGTGCAGCAACTCCACTCGTCTCCAGTAATCCAAAATCATATTCCCGACCTTCGTCCCCTTCTCGGCGCCATGACCCTCCCCGCCTCCTCCCACCATGCCCACACTGACCACCTTCATCTCTACCGCGATCTCCCTCCACTCCCCACACCTCGCCCGCGCCACCCACGCCCTTATCCTCAAAACCACACCCATCTCTCCCCTCCCGCTCGTCCTCACAAACCACCTCGTCAGCATGTACTCCAAACTCGACCTCAGCCCTCGCTCCCCTCGTTTCTCCGTCGGTCGGGTGGAGGGACGATGCACGGAAGGTGTTCGACGAAATGCCTGAGAGGAATGTGGCGACCTGGAATGCGTGGATTTGTAATGCTGTGAGCGACGGGAGGGATGCGGTGAGCGGGTTTGTGGAGTTCTTGGGGTCGGGGGGAGGGGGTAAAGGGAATTCGATTACGTACTGTGGGGTTCTTAATGCTTGCTCGGATCTTGGAAGTTTGAGGTTGGGACAGCAGTTACATGGGTTTGTGATTAAGAGCGGGGATGCGGGGGATGTGTTGGTTGTGAACGGGCTGATTGATTTCTATGGGAAGTGCAAGGAGTGAGGTGCTCGGAGATGGTTTTTGATGCCATTGGGGAGCGGAACGATGTTTCTTGGTGTTCGATGGTTGCTGCATATCAACAGACTGGCAAAGAAGAGGAGGCGTGTTTGCTGTTCTTAAGAGCTAGGGAAGGCAGGATTGTGTTATCGGAGTATATGCTTTCTAAAGTACTTAGCGCCTGTGCTGGGCTTGCGATACTTGAATTGGGTAGATCTGTTCACGCTGTTGCAGAGAAGGCTTGCGTAATGGGCAATGTGTTCATCGGCAGCGCACTTGTTGACATGTATGGTAAGTGTGGCAGCATCGAGGATGCTGAGCAAGCATTTTATGGCATGACCGAATGGAATTTGGTCTCATGGAATTCGATGCTTAGTGGCTATGCTCACTTGGGCCATGCTGACGTGTCTCTTTCCTTGTTCAATGAAATGACATCTGGGAATCATGACGTGAAACCAAACTATGTGACCTTAATATGCGTACTAATGGCTTGTAGTAGAGGAGGGTCTGTGAAGGCGGGCATGTATATTTTTTAGTCTATGAGAGGTAGCTTTGGGATTGAGCCTGTATCAGGTCATTATGCTTGTGTTGTGGACATGCTAGGATGAGCTGGAATGGTGGATAAGGCCTATGATTTTATATTAAAAATGCCAATCGTCCCTTGGTCTTGGTATGGGGAGCTCTTTTAGCGGCTTCTAGACTATACGGGAAGCCACAGCTAGGAACCATTGCAGCTCATAAGTTGTTTGAGCTTGATCCTCAGGATCCTGGTAACCATGTGCTTTATTCAAATATGTTTGCAGCTTCTGGCAGGTAGTGATTCTTGTTGCTCATGCACATGCATTCTTCTTTTACCTCTTTGATTGTCTTGATGAACGCCCAATAATGGTAGATACCTAACATCGATCAAATGGTTTTGACATTATTCCTTTGGACTACAGCAGTAAAATGCTCGAGTCCTTATATAAAGAGTGAAAACGGTTTTATGCACTTTACTAGACACTGCAACTTTGATTGCTTTCAAATGTAGGCATTTTAGAGATGAAATTTGCTTATGAAATTTGCAGGTGGTTAGAAGCAGACATCATTAGAGAAAACATGAAGAATCAAGACATCAAAAAAGGTACAGGGTATAGTTGGATCGCCTACAAGAGTGAGATCCATGTCTTCCAAGCTAAGGAATCCTCTCATGAAAGGAATACTGAGATTCAGGCAATGTTAGTGAAGCTGAGGAGAGAAGTCGAGGCAGCAGGATACAGACGTAAGACAAATATGTCGCTCTATGATTTGGAGGAGGAAGAGAGAGTCAGAAATTTGGTCTCCCAGCAAGAAAATCGCTCTTGCATTTGGACTAATTACTCTTCCACATGGAACACCGATCAGGATCACTAAAAACCTTAGGATTTTCTTAGATTATCATGACGCCATTAAGATTATCTCAGGCATTGTGCGCAGAGAGATAATTGTCAGAGACAACAATCGATTTCATAGATTTAAGGATAATGACTGCTCCTGCGGAGATTATTGGTGATCATGATCTAGAGTAGGGTTGGTAGTACTCGTAGAGTTTTATGTTCCCGGGTACTCTGTGATTAGAAAGCTGTATCTGCTGCATTTACTGCAGAGCACATGGAGCGGAGGTATAAGAAAGGTGTAAGGTGACCTCTGAGTTCTGAATCTACTACTTCCACCGAATGAAGCATAGGTGGTACATATTGTGTTCGAAGGAGAGGATGCTGTGTACTAAAGTCCTGGTGAGCATTGCTGGTGTAAGCTATTCCATGCCCAGAGCCTTTTCCAGCTAGGTAATACTCTGTAAGGAGATGGAAAGAAGATCAACATGCACGATGCGTTCCGATAAAAAAGACATGGATTTTGAACATTAGGAAATTCTTTCCTGTTAAAAAGGCATGAATTCTAACATGGCACGCTTTGTTGAAAGAATCATGGAGAAAAATGAGGATTCATATAGTTCGGTTGCCCTTGTGTGTTACGTGAAGAATTTGTTAGTACTCAAATCATGAAGCTAAACAGCTTGCACTTTGCCTTGTGTGCAACATGCTGATAAATCCGCAACAGCCAAGGGTTTGTTTGGTATGGCTTTTGATTCTGGATTTTTATTTTGGAGTTTCTGACCAAGAATCCAAACTGTTTGGTATGAAAACGAAGAATCAAATAGATAACTGAAGTTAAAAAAAAAAAATTGCATTTCATTTTCTGATTCCTTATTTCTTTGGATAGAATATATAAGACATCATTTTTCAATGATCATTTTATTTGATGTGATGATTTTGATTTTGTGATTCTGTTACTGATTCTAAATTCCGTTATTTGAGCAGTCATACCAAATAATCCCCAAGTATCAGGCGGCCTTGCGCAGAATCAAGGTTGGCAGGACAGCCAACTCCCAAAAGGGAGGACATATTGCGGAGGCCAGTTTGGCTATCGTTATCTGCTGCTGTGAAGATAATTCTCATTCTGAAGAGCATGAAACCAGTAGTACACACATTAAAGATTTTTGTACGCCCTGGTCATAGATCAGAGCACGATATTTGTTGCAACACAGCATTTGCAGACACTTGCGGTGCAGCAGTATCTGACTATCTGGATCTGCACATGCGATATGGTCTCCTTACGGTCCTGCAGATTGATTTTGTTGCAGATGCAGAAACTAGTATCGGCAGTCCCTTCGGGAGATCAACTCTATGGTGCCATTTTTTCGGAGTACAGCACCTGCTTGAAATCATTAATTGATGATTTGCTGTTGAATCTGATTCCAGATCCAGGTTCGAATTCAACGCATCTGTTCTCCTGTTCCAGCCTTGTATCTTGCTATTTTCACTTGAATCATTGCTTGGGTTTGTGTATTTGATAAAAATCACAAATCTTTGATGATTAAAAAGATGAAAATTAAGTCCTTGCTTTAAAAGAAGCAGCTGCAAGAAACCTTAAAGGGAAGATAGCAATTTCCTAGAAAAAAAAAACAATAAAAATAAAAATTACAAACATATGAAATAAAATGGGTATACCAAGCATGAATCTCAGAATTTTGTTTGTTGGTTCAATCATAAACTCCTGTGCACTTGAGTGAAATCTTAGGATACAACACTAGGGAACATGGTTTGTTGTGAAATGTGACACATAAGTTGCTCTTTGCATTTAATGATACAACCGATATCGTTGGACCGTCAATCACTGGCTAGAAGTTTTGGCAGAGTTGGCTTCTTTACATAGTAGCGGAGTAGGTATGAGTAGAGGACGTGAGTTCAGTTTCATAAGCCTCTGTTTCTTAGGCACTTGGTATAAGACGAGCGAGTACACCTTTAGATTTGGCAGGTTCATCAACATTGCCAATAGACATGATTATGATCATTGCAACCAAATGTATGTGAGAAAACATCTCTGCATTAACCATATTCTTGTACCAATTTATATTTTCCTGTTCTAACTTGAGCACTAAACTTTGTTGATCCTTTCCTTAGAAAAGAAGATTGAGTACTTAATCTGGTGCAAATTATGCAGATTAATTAAATTTACACTCTCCTTTTGATTGGAATCTGTCCTCTCATCGACGGAGGACAATTTTGAACATGCCAGAAAGCTGGTAATGTGCATTGAACGGATTGATGGCACTAGCTCTGGGTAAACGTTGTGTTGATAGTGCTAGACTTTATCATCTCGTGAGAATTGTAATCAGCTCCACTGAAAATTTTATTTGTTTGAGCTAATTAGATGACAAATACGATGTAGTCATTGAAGCATACATAAAGCAAGATATGTTAGTACTAATCAAGAGTATCAAGTGTTATTTACAGTCACCGTGTTTGTTTGGTGCATGACATTTGCTACGTTGTAAATGCCCAGTACCTGGAATTGACAGTGAATAAATAACCATGGGAAACTTTTTTGTCCCAAAACCTGGTTCACCTTGTTATTTGAATTAATGATGACTGGTGCATGGCCTCTATATGTTATATTCCAATTGCATGGTATGGAAATGGTAGGTCTGCATCCTAGTATACATCGAATTGGAACCAGACTTGAAGGCTGTTTCTGCCTAGAGTCAAACTTATACAAAGACAGTCTTGATTTGAGTGTTTGATCAACAAGTTAGGCTCGCCTTTGTAGATTGTTGTACGAAGCAGTCGAACATAATTCAAGAGCCTTGACAGTTTCTCCTTTATCTTGGTGATTTTGGTCAAACAACGGCAAAACTTGGTTAACTTGTTTTCCTTTTTTTTTTTTTTTTTTTTTTTGTGGGTATGGAAGGATGCAAATCCTCTTGTCTCAGAGGACAACCGCAATAATATGTGAAATTTGATTTCTATTCAAATGAATGTGCTGTCTTTGAGAGTGAATGATTGCTCGCGGGGTTCAGTTAACCAATTTTACCAGTTAGAGTGATAATATGTTTAAACTCTATTTCCCCTCATCGAAAAGGATGCGTGTTTTGTGCAAAATGAGTGGTTTATTATTCAATGGTAGGTTTTCCCACATCGGAATCCTGGTTTTTGGATACAGGATAAGCGGTGTATTTAACGACTCTATGTCACGGTTAGCTTCACAATTTCACTGGTTCTAAAAGAGAGTATTAATGGAAACAGAGGAGGATTTGGAAGAAGATGAAGTCTCGGCAGTGATGGCCAGGATCCTGAGTTATTATTGGATCAATGATCTACCAAGTAAGTACCTCTCGCTCTGTTTTTTTGTTTGTGTTTTTATGCAAATTTTTTATTTTCTTTTCCTTTTGTAGCCATATTAGTTATTGTATTGAGCTTGAGTAGGCACCTTCATTCTTTGACCTGTTAGTCGATATTCTGGAAAACCCACATCTTTTTGCTTCATGGCTACTCATCTAGTCCGACCCAGTTTTTAGACAATTGGGTACCATGTTCCGAAGCCTTGTCGATAATTATCACCCTTGAAGGTTTGGTGTACCTGACTAGCCTCAGTCTGCTACTCATGTGGCTTTAGAGGCCTGAAATGGCCGTATGAGACCTTCGTTTGCTCGATGATACCACATGTGGCCTCGTATCACTTCATATTTCGAAGTCAACTTTTGCAGTTAGATTCAATTTTAATTAGTGAATCCCAAATTGTTCGGCAGATCTTAGTGTTTGCCTTGTATTGAGGTCAGTCATGGTTAAAGATTTTATGAGCATGTGAAATGCAAACGGCCTATGCACCTGTAAAAAGATGTTCAATGATGCAAGATATGTCACTCCAGATGGGTAAAAAGGGGACCACATAATATTAGATTGCTTACATAATCTCCTAGGCTATAGCTGAAGAAGAATAAGTTTGTCTCACCCATGTCGAAGACTCTGCATTATGTAACAAGCTGTTTTGTTTACTATACTTGTTGTATGGTCTTGCCGTCTTGGTATTCAGGAGTAATTGTTGTTTTTTTTGTTTTTGCAGAAGCACAGAGGATGTCTCTGTAATAGAGGTGGACTGTTTCATCTTAAAGATGACAGGGTTAATGTTGCAAAACTGTTCTTGGCCTTCACCTAACAGCATCAGCTGTGTAGACCAGATGGTTTTCCGCTTTGCATCTTCCATATACTGATCCACCTGATCAAGTGCGCTCGTGGATTTATGTTCAACAATCTCAAGACAGTGACCATGAGATAGTGTAACCCTATGGTTTCAAGTGCAGATTTCCTCGAGCTCTTGGTCACACAACCCTTGGTGATTGAGATTGTCACATTGATAATAGAACGGCGAAGCAAACAAGCTGGTAAGACAAGACAGTTGAGAGGGTTGTTATGGACCTGAACCAATCGCCCCACTGTGATGGTCGTGATCAAGTTTGGGGCTTTCACCGACATTGAGGTCAGCTAGCCATCGGAAGATTGTTATGGATCTTAATCAGTCTCCGTTGATGTTTTTGACAAGTTTGGTCGTATGGTATCAACCGACTCAAATCTACTTGGTTCTCACTGAGTCACGCTATATATGTGCTGACTTTTGATTTATGAATATACACGACTCTTTTTCTCTCTATTATCCAAACTCCTGTGGCAATCTAATGAGTTGTATGATTGCTCGCAAGGCATTGTTAAACATCATGAGTGGTGATGGAAAGTTTCTGCATGAAATCTACTATCCTCAATGAAGATGTGCGTAGAATTGCTCTGGAGGTGGCCTCAACTTAATACTCTGAAACATTTCTTAAATTTTTTTTTCCCACATTGGAGTACTCTAGTTTGGAGGAGCTGCAGGCAGACCGGAGTATTGGCTTTGGAACGTAACCTGAGAGGATTCGGAAGATGCTGGAGTCTCGTCTATGATGAATAACCATCATTCTATCACTGATTTATGAAGCAAGTCTCTTTGTTTGCTTGTTTAAGCTATGCTCAGAACTGATTCTCTTAATTTCATTTCGATGGTAGCATCTTTGAAACTCTAGTACAGCTATGCTCAGAACTGATTTTGAGTGTTAAGAAGTACGGGAATTTCGCAAGATCCATGAGTTGTGACGGATATGTATTATGTTTCTAATATATGTGGTCTTAGATTATGTTCTATATGGTAAGTAAAAGAGTTCCTGTAGTCTATTTGGATTTCATAATGTAGTGCAACCGTCGGTTGCTGGTATCAAGGGGTTCCTACAGGCTCTTTATGGGTTCATTGCCCAAAGTTCGTCTTAGGCTTCACCTTCATTCGGTCATTCCTATTGAACTACCTTCTCTATCAATTAAAAGGTCAATATTTTCAATCATTCTCAGTATTAAACACTTACTGATCTGAGCAAATTTGTTGTTCTACCTATTAAAGTACGTCACGATCTATTGTTTTTATCATCCAATTAACAAACATATCATGATTGATATTACATAACACACTTTTTATATTATGTTGTTTGATAGTGACACAGCACAAAATCAAAATTTAACTTGACAAAACTAATTTAACTTGACAAAACTTTCCATCCATAATGCTACGATCTTCAAAGGGAAAAATAATTCTCTTTTTCACAAAACTTAATTCAGCAAAACATAAACATATGAGTCTGTATTTTTCACCGGCTTATATTATTTAGAATTATTCTCTTTTTCTTATCTAGTCAAGTTGAATTTCTAAAAACTACAAAAAAAAAATATATCCCCATTCGATCCAACACACGAAAATAATTTCCATAAAATACATTTTCAAGTTTTCACATCACCATCACCGCACTCCTTTCTATCTTCTCTCCACAGCTCTATCTCATCCCACTTTTCCGTCTTATAGATAATAGTAGAGAAAAGGTTTGTTCGCCATACCTTTTCTCGTCTTCCTGTTCTAAATTCCCAAAAATCAATGATCAATATCTAGTCGGGGTCTTTGATCGAATCAAGTGAGAGGTAATTGCATCAAACTTCATTCTTGATGCATATCATTTTCTTGAAAGATATTAAGATCCTCGAGTGCAAAATCATCATCATAATCATTCTCACAACCTTGATGTCAGCAATAAGGATGAGGAAATAGAGCACCTCGAACATGTGTACAATGTGTTCGATAAAATACCATAACGAAATAGGACGTCAATTCAAACGAAAATAAGGCATGAGGTCGTGGAACAACATGACAGAAATCAATGATAAAAGAAAGAGAAAAATACACTTAATTCCCTGAACTTTGAAAATAAAGGACAATGTGTGACAATTTTGGGGGGTTAAGTGTCTAAAAATAAGGGATACATGAGTGTATCTGTATAATTCAAAAATATGAGGGGTTAAATGTCCATGAGGTAAAGTAAGGGGAGTTTAGTATATTTTTTTCTAAAAGAAAAACACGCTTTAATTTTTTTACATGATCAAAAAACTTAGACGTACAGTTTACATAATGCAGACACTGTTTTCAATTAAATTTTTTATTTAGAAAAAACACAAATACTAGTATACTGTTTTATTGAATTGACTCAATAGTGTGTCAGAACAAAACAAATCAATACATTAGTTCAAATCTAACAAATCCAAAAATCAAAAGTAAAAATCATAAAAAATTAACAAAAACAAAAATTTATGACATGATATCAATGAAATTGAGAATATTATTACATAGCATCCAACATGAATTTTTTTTTTTTAAAAATAAACAAACATTAACGTATTGTTTGTGGCTACTTGGTGTTGGGTCTCTCATTGGGGCTGGGCATCATTATGTGAAAGAAACGGGGCATCTGGTTCAGGACTATCTATGTTCCTGAGTTCTCCGCCTCATGACAACTTGTATGCAGCTACTGCTGCAACATCAATGAGATTATGTATCATGTCTTATCATGATGCTCCCAGAAGATTTATGCATTAAACACATGGGTCATATTTTTTGGGTCCTGTGTATAGCCTTGAGGCACGGATGGAAGTTAATTTCACCACACAACTATGTTCCGATCATTAACTCTGTTGTAGTTGTTCCTATAGTTAACTCTGTTGTAGTTGTGCGGATCAAATTCGTAATGTAAATGTGTTTGCCCTCTGCTGATTTGTTTTGATACGGAGTTCCTTTGACTGCATCTGTGGTTAGGTAGATGATTGTGACGAAGAAAAAGCTTGGCCATTTTTTATTTTATTTTTGATGACTGGATAGTTGTACGATTGTTAGCCGCAAAACTTTAAACTAAAGAAGTAATCCTTGTTCCTTGTTTGCATGATTCTTCCTTTTACTACATCATGTCTCGTTAACCTGTCATACTTAAAATTGTCAAACCTCAGGTCACGAACCAGCCTAGCTAGCCTAGCTCAATACCAAGACGATACAAATTTTCACAAGTTACATGCCAAGATATCATGCTAAGGATAAATTGGCTGTGAATTTCATCAGTTGCTAGAATTGGTATTCCACATCAGGTTACGGTTACTTGATTAGCAAGAGCTGCAAACGAGCAACCAACACCTTCCTTCGCAGCCTATAACAATCTAGAAGTCGCACTTATACCTCTATACAGCAAACAAGCACAGATCAATCTAAATAAAGTACGACGATACAGGCATCATGGCACCATCACAGCTCAATCTAGTCTAAAAGACGGGAATCGGCGAGACTTGACAGAGCTTGCAGTCAACTGCCACCACAGAAATTGTTAAACCACAAGGCTAATCGGTTTTCACACACACAGAGCTACTTGTGTCGAGTAACATCAGGAGCACATGAAAACTCGAATATAATACAGCACACAGATTTGGCTAGCATTACCAGTTAGTGATCACAAGCTATCAAGACACTGCATTGGTTTATGGTCACCTGTCAGCAGCCTACGAGAAAGACCAGCCACCTAATCAGTAGTATGCCTGACCATATGATGGTGCACCATATAGAGCCCCATAAACTGGGTAGTTAATCGGGGCTCCTGGGTATGATCCAGCAGGGAGAGGTGACGGCACTGCTTCTGGTGAGTAAACATATGGAGGGCTCCTGCTGCCATAAATAGCGGGCACTGCTGGGTGGTCATAAGCATATGGAGCGACACCAGCAGGGTACTGCATGTGGGAAGGAGATCTGACAAAAGGCGGAGGAGCTGGAAATGATGAAACATATGCATTTGTGAGACGGCCAGCCTTGGCAGGAGGCATGGGGCCATTATTGCTAGCTCGAGTGCGCTTATTAGCAGGAGCAGCAGCAGGCCTCTTCTTGTCGGTCTTTGTTTTCTCCAACTGCTCTAGGCGTTTCTTCAGGTTCTCTGCAGGGAACTGTGCTTCAAGTTTGTATTCTTCAATGCACTTGATAACTGCCTTGAGAGCAGACTGCTCTTTGCGGGTAGCAAGGTACTGCAGCAAAAGAATAACAAAACTCTGTACAACAAAACACAAAAGCAAAAGCTTTCGACATCATACCATGCGTTTTCACTTGAATATAAAGAGTTGACACTTCAAGGGACAAGCATTAAAATATTGAAAAAGAACAAAAGGAAGATTGCAACAAAAGGAAGGTCGAATCACAAACTGCAGATCGTCCGGTGTTGTTTGGATCTTCCGTAATTGCAGCAGCAGCCTTCTTTGCATCCTTGAGGAAAGCCTTTAACAAAGGAACAGTTGGGAACTTATCCACGAGGCCGGCTTCATGGGTAAAGTGTACAGCATCAACCTGCTGACCCCTGCTCATCAAATCTTCAATCATATCTGCAGGCCACATAAATCGTCAGATACTAAAAGCTGATCATCAAGATAGAAAATAGTACCATGTACTCACAAGATTAAAATTAATCCATCATACAGATCAACAACAAGACCATTGTTAAGTCACCAAGTAGTGAATCAAAAGGAGTTCTATTGCTGGAGAGCACACATGTATATGCAGCAGCAAACATTCTTCCACATTCTAGATATGGAGTAACAACAATTAGTTGAGACAATAGGCCAAGCTTCACATTAAGAAACATAAAAAAAGGTTCCTGTTTCAAAATGTATGTTGCTTAAAAAACGTTCACATTCTGATTCGATGGAAGAAGCCATTATACAACCTTGCTGTCGAGGAATCGAAGCTTGAACGGATGATAGAATCCTCAAAAATGTATATCTAACACTTGCACTTGACAACTATCAGAGTTCAAGAGACAGGAAGAGTAAGCATACGGTAACAACAAATGATTTTTTAATATCGGCATAAAATTAACTACTGCATCTCATTTACACCAACAAAAAAAAATACGTGTATCCCAATGTTAGATAACAGCATCAAAGGCAGCATAGACGACCCATGTCAATGATAGCTAGCATCAGAAGGTAGATGCAGCAATAAGGTTGTACAGTCTACTTGCTTTTGTACGAGCCAAGGCATAAGCAAAAAGAAAACACATCAGCATTAAATTTTTCGAGTTTTTCGTCATCTAAAGATCAGCATGCAAGTGAACATGCTAAGACACACGAACTCAAATACATATCTTCGCTTCTGACCTGTCTCAACCTTTGCAGTTTAGTTCTTCATAATGCAAGGCCAATTTCCTCACACATGATATGATACAATTCCATCTTAACTAACTTGGAATACCTTGAGATATGGTTACTGCCTTACATTCTGAACACCATCAGCCCTATTAGGTTTGGGTATCACAATTAAATAACC
>LIEC01010551.1:0-58852 GCA_001925005.1 Drosera capensis | reverse complement strand
GACAAATCTTGCAACAGCAAACCTAGTGAATCAATATGCAATGTATTCATACCTTTGGAGAAACAAATTTGCAGCCGCAATGGTGAAGATGGGTAAGATAGGTGTCCTGACTGGGAACGATGGCGAAGTTAGAGCAAACTGCAGGGTGATAAACTAATAGTGTAGAGCACCTTACCAGGAAGCTTGTAGCACAATCGCCCTTTCTGGTTTCTTGTATTGATAATCCGCATCTGTTCTTGTGCAAACCAAAGTCAGGAGCAGTATATAATATAGTACTTGATGCAATCAGACCCAACATGCCGATCTATATCATGGCTTTGAATCCGAACAAAAACAGATCCAAGAAGTCGCCACGCAAATTACATTATCAAATTCGAGCAATAGATCTTCAATTCTGTCACGTAAGGAAAAAAGAGAGAAAGGTAAATGAAAAGACAAAACTGTAGTTCGAGCAGAAATTCGGCCTCAAAGGAAAAAAATGGTTCGCAACATAGCCAATGGATAAAGCACTATGCTGTCAAAAGCTTCTTAATTAGTGAGCTCCATGATAGCACTAACAATGTCTCCACTATTAGCCTTGAGTGCCCTGACAGCCTTGCCACGGGAAACGCCAGCTTGTGTCATCACAAGATCAATGTCACGAGGCTCAACTCCAGCATCGTCAACTTCTTCCTCCTCCTCTTGGATTGCAGCTGCAGCTTCAGATTTTGCCATTATCGATCCCATGTCAGGCATCCTGAACTGTTGAGCAGCTTGTGACTGTAGCTGAGAGCTCAGGTCCTCTATTTTCGCCTCCCCAAATATGACATAGGTGTCGGAATTCGGACTCTTGAACACATCAGGCTTTGAGATGAAGAACAGCATCTGAAGCAATTTAAGTGAAATGAGAAAGAGTTCGTTTTCCAACAAAAGTTCAGTAAAAGAATTACTCATAAATCTTACGTTTTTGGTTCTCTTGATCGTAACTCGGCTGACACCAGTCACAGGTTTCATGCCCAGCTTTAACATAGCTTTGCGACTTTTCTTCTCACTTCTGCTCTGCTTTGAACCTTCAGTTGTACCTATGCCACCACAAAATGGAGCGGACTTTTTCTTATTTAATGAGAATCAAATGCTAAACGTAATCTTTGTTGTGGCTACGAACAGCTCCATGAACAAAAGGGGAAATGCAGCACCAGACGATCTCATAATGCAACGAACTTATAGCTCAACTCTTTGATCATACAATCTTTAGATCCAATATACTCTAGACATCCCACAGGAATCTGAAACTAAAGCATTCAGCTACATCTTAAGAATTATCCTTCAAAAGAACAATGCAGCGGCGTCTGAACAACCTTTGCATTGAAATTGCATCGATATACATTCCAAAAGCTAAACTCCAAAACAATCAAGTAACAACGAGAGGACAGTGAAGCAACCCTGTGACCCTAAGTCCCAAACATCATCATCGTGCCGTGAACACCAAAATAGATTAAACACATTCCGTCCTCGACCAGCCGAATCCCCATTTCCAAAACAGACAATCCACTCTCATGGACCAATTCAGACAAACAAAATCCCTCAAATGGTCCAACACTCCAACATGCCCGAAACATTTCACACAAAAAATAAGAACCCATAAAACATAACGTATCATCAACACATTCCCAAACATCAAAAAAACACACCAACACATCAATATTTCCCATTTCGGATACAAAACCCTAACACTCGAAACACAATTACCATCGGCCTTCTCGTCCTCGTCATCCTCGTCGTCGTCCAAATCATCGTCGTCGTGCTCATCTTCGTCGTCTTCCACTTTCAAGTCCTCGACGACAACAGTCTCATCCTTCTGCTCAACAACCCCAAACACAAAATAAAATCAATTAAGAAAACACAAAAGCAAAAACCCAACTGAAAATGACAAGGATTTGAGTGAGAAGAAAAAGGGACCTGTTCGAATTGTTTCTTGAGAAGGTTTTGTTCATCGACTACAGGCCCCGGCATCGTTGAAGAGAGAGTGAGAGATTATGGGATCCGAGAGAAAATGTGGCGTCTGCTGCGGTGAAGATGATGATTTGAGAGGGTGGAGATGTGCTGTGTGTCATCCGGGTGAGGAAGGGTTCGGTGCATTGTTGGGCTAATGGGCTAATGGACTATTAATGAGCTAATGGGCCTGGTTGAGGTTTTGCTTTGTTTGGTTTCGAGACCACTGCCCAATACACTTTTTAAACGTCCAAGTCGTACGAACAACCAGGCATTCTTTTTTCATTTCTGTGGAGTCGAGGATTTCATTCATTCAAACCATCAATCCAAACACGTCATATTCTTCTCTTCCATGATTCTTGCTACAGACGAAATATTATTTTGAGTTATATCATAAATTTTATAATATTTATTTTATTTTATTATTTTGCAAATAATTTTATATTAAATTAATCATAAAATTTTAATATATTCAATTATCTTTTCTCTTAATTATTTTTTTATCATTTCACGTTAAACTCATCATCATCATCAAAAATCATAATATATTGATCAAAATATATCAAATTCAATACACATATAGATCCGGATCAAACCGTTATAAAGATCGTGAGACTGAGGAAAATATGTCATAAATGTTGTAGATGCAATTGCAGTGAAACTAACAGACAATTCACAAGATACTTTCACACTTTTTAAAACATTGAATTATCCCCGGAAAAAAAAATATCATGATTTAATTTAGGATCTGAGTTATTTGTGTAAGCAAAACCAACTGTAATATGTCCTTCGGTAAGAAGAGGTATGGAACTCCTGATCGTCACAGAATATAATCTCATAATATAAAAAATGTTAATTACAAGAATATCTTTGATAGGATAGAGTTAAATATAAAGTAAAAAAGACTAATTTTAAAATAATTTTTTTATAAGTTTATTTTTTATTGTGAAACATGGATACCTTTAAATCAATCTTTTTTTCTTTTTCTTTTTTTGCTGAATTTAGTCATTTTACTTTTGAAATCGTTTCTTTCTATAATCAATCTTTCATCCTTCCAAGTCAAGGAAATGAATGCATAGAAAATGACAACTCCATTCAACGCATTAGAAGTTCCCAATCTTACCAAATCACGCAAATAAATGCCTAGGAAATCACTACTCCATTCAACACATTAGATTGTTCCAAGTCTCACCAAACTTTTAGGTAGACAATCCCTACATATATATCAGCCGAATATCCAACATCAAATGTACAGCACTCCAGCTTGAAACAGCCATAACTGAAAAACCAGAAAAACTATTCCACTGATCAAATCCAACGATAAATATGGGGCAAGAGAGGAAGATCCTCGACGAGGTCTCCGGCTGGTTAAGAATCTACGACGATGGCACTGTAGACCGGACATGGCAGGGACCGCCACAGGTCAAGTTCATGGCGGAACCAGTCCCGCCACACGAACACTTCGTCGATGGCATTGCAACAAGAGATATCCTCATCGATGCCAACGCAAACCTCCGTGTCAGAGTTTACTTACCGGAGAAAAAACCCGGAGAGGATAACACCAAGCTCCCCGTGATCATTCACTTCCATGGGGGCGGGTTTTGCATCAGCCAGGCCGACTGGTACATGTACTATGCTGTGTACTCTCACCTGGCCCGATCAGTTCCGGCAATCATCGTATCTGTGTATCTGAGGCGGGCGCCAGAACCCCGCCTCCCTGCCGCCATCCACGATGCCTATTCCGCCCTCCTCTGGCTCAGCTCCTTATCCAAATTGGATAAATCATCCTCTCCACATGATGATCAGTGCTCCTGGCTGACCACCAACGCCGACTTTGGCCGTGTCTTCCTGATCGGAGACAGCTCTGGCGGGAACATAGTCCACAAGGTGGCCGCCTTGGCCGGAAAATCGTCATCTGAACTCCGGCCCCTGACCCTCCGTGGGGCCATCCCGATTCACCCTGGGTTTATGAGGGCGGAACGGAGTCGCTCTGAGCTCGAGATGCCGGAATCACCTTTTTTAACCCTGGCAATGCTCGACAAGTTCATCGCCCTCGCTCTGCCCGTTGGGTCCACAAAGGATCATCCGATCACATGCCCCATGGGGCCCGAGGTGGAGGAGCCGATGGAGACTCTGAGGATTCCGCCGATGCTGCTCTGTGTGGCAGAGAAGGATCTGATCAGGGATACGGAGATGGAGTACTTTGAGGCCATGAAAAAGGCCGGAAAAGTCGTTGAGTTGTTTGTCAGTGAAGGAATGACCCACAGCTTTTACCTGAATAAGATTGCGGTCGATATGGATCCCAAGACGAAGACGGAAACTGACAGGTTGATCGAGAAGATAGTTGAATTCGTTGTCAAGCATTGAAGTCTATCGTCCTCTAATGATTCTATGATGGATCATTTTAAATGGATGCTGTTAAGTATGATGGTTTTTTTTTTTTTCTTTTTCTTCTTTTGGTAATAATGATAGCGATCTGGGTGCTCGAATATTCTAAGTAGTGTGACGCGAAAGATGATTGTGCTTGGAGAAGTAAGAGAAGTCTGAAGAGACCCGAAGAAAGGAGGGTTACTGAGATGAATGTGGTCTGGTATGAATCCGAC
Source organism: Drosera capensis (assembly GCA_001925005.1). Taxonomy (NCBI): domain Eukaryota; kingdom Viridiplantae; phylum Streptophyta; class Magnoliopsida; order Caryophyllales; family Droseraceae; genus Drosera; species Drosera capensis. Next base: position 54,278 of record LIEC01010551.1, on the reverse strand, counting down.
TAGGAGGTTAAATGATCGAAATTGCGCGTATCAAGTGATAGAATGATGTGGTGATATGAACAACTGTATATTTGGTTGAATAAGAAGAATTCGTTTAAGGGGTTTTACTTTGACTTGGTTAAAGTATCCAATTTGATCGTGCTTCAAATACAGCATGGTCTAAACACGTATTGCAATTCATCTCTTCAGACATTTGATGTTCTCTTTTTTACGGAAAAAAACAAAATAAGAACAATAGGTTTCATAATGAATAAATAAGGACTTGTTTGATTATTTGATATAAAGTGTTTATAGGTATTTATAGGTTATGCTGAGAAATCAAATCGTCGGAATCAAAACACATCTAGAAAAATCAAAACACATCGAGAAATATAATGTTTAATAATATTAGAATATATTACAAACTCGTATACTTATAAAACAAATACATTCTAATTGTGTTTACCATCTATAAATTACATCACACTTTTATTTAGAAGCAGTCCATAAATACACACTTATCTTTTAAGTTTTTTGTATTTATTCTTATATTTAGAAACTCTCTAAATTATCGTGTGTTAAACAAGGTTACTAAAGATCCCCTTATATAGTAATAAGATACTAAACTTCTTCTTAGGTTAACTAAATTTTTTAGGGGTAACTAAGTTTCTTCCTCTAAAAATTTTCATAGCTATCTTTCTTAATTTAACATAGGTTGTTATACTTTGTTGAATAAGAAAAAGTATGTGCTTATGATGATTTTGTTGAATAAGAAAAAATAATTAAAAAGATTAACAGGTGTATTTGTATTATTCAACATAAGAGGGATTGAAGTATTTTGTTAGATTTTTGGAATCTTTGCTTTGCTCTCCTTGGCGGATAGGGGTAAATTGTTAGGATATCCGTTCAACTTGCGATCACTTCCGGAAACTCAAGTGAAAATGAACTAAACAGGGCATGAAATATGCTAAATTACTATCTTATGCAATCCCCTTTGAGCACTTCTTGTGATCCATTGATTTATCAGTTATAAACAAAACAAGCAAACCTCATGAGAAAGTAACACCGAGATCAATCCACAATCAATAAAATAATCCATAATCTATATATTTTTTGTTCCAAAATAAAAATAATAATTTTTTTGGATGTTCCATAATAATTATAAAAAATTATAAATAATAAAATTTAAATACAATACATCCATTATCTTCTCTCATAATTGTTATAATAAATCTCATTATCAATAAAAATTCAACGCATAGATCAATTTGTGACATTTATGATAGGACAGACGAAATATATTATTATTATGAGCTTTTAAATTTTAATATTGATAATATTCTCAACACTTTTTTTCGCACAAATATTTTGTGGGAAATATGGATAAATATTCGGATGGCGCGAAGTGTTGTAGAGTTGGGTCTTTTTGAATTCTAATATCATATTAAATCCTTGGATTTCAACTCAAAATCAATCGAGTGAAAAAGCTTAGTATAACTCTTAAATTTCAATGTCGACAATATTCACAACATACTAAAACTCTTAGAAAATGACAAACCTTTTGAAAAAAATTGTTTACTCTCCCCTCCGTCACAACCATTTTTTGATGTTTTATATTTAAGTGACTTATCAATACATCAATTTTTTAAAACTTATTTATCAAAAAATCATCCAAAAAAAATTTATCAATCAATCACCATCATATAATTTCACATCTTTCAATTGAAAAAATAAAATATTTTATTAATCAATTATATTAAAATAATTATAATCGTTTCGTTGAACCAACAATAGGTTTTTACTTTGTCGGGATAAATATTAGGTCGTTGAAGTCAACAATATGCCCCTTTCTATGGACAGTGCGACGACAACACGTCGCCTTTCATTGACAATACGTCTCTTTCCAATCGATGGTGCACCCCGTCCAAACCATACATGACAAAATCAAATCAATGAAAATCCCAACACAGAACACCATTAACCTATGAAATGCCCACAAAGATCATTGATTTATACTCGGTGATCTATCATAGTCTGTACGACTACAACGGAGAGACCCATAGAAACCAATGCTTCACATTCATCCGTAAATAGTACGCCGATTTTATTACTCATTGCCCCTTCAAAAATCGATGAAACACTCATAAATCGAGTGTTTTATATTTATGCGTGGAATATAGTGAATCCTTTTGATACAATGCGCCTGTTCTTTTCACGGTTTGATTGTCCTCTTGGTCGATGAAGAAGTTTAGCCTTGTCAACCACAACTATCGTCCAAAGGCATACAATTTGCATTAGTGCCTTGTCAATCATGGATTCAACCGTGCTGGATGTGCAGGGATTGTTGTGATTGTGTCGAAGCGGAGAGGGTGACGACGAGGGTGATGCAGGGTCGAGCGATTGTGGCTATGGGTATGATGGTAGTGATAAGGTGGGCTGAGACGAAAAGGAGGTGAGGACATCGACGACCGTGGGAATAAAAAATTGAAATTATGAGATTAATCAGGGTTGTTATTTAGGAAGAATCAAATCAAATTTTTAAAAAGGCAGATTTGATATGTTCAAAATAAAAATTAAGAATTTTTAAAATAATTAATTGATAATTGATAAAATTTAAAATGATTAATTGATAATTGATGAAATGTATGTGATCGAATAATAATATAAATAAAAAATAAATATTTTTGTATATAAAACGTAAACATAAAATCAAAAATATAAATATCAAACATGTCACGAGGGTTTGATATTGATGTTTAAAAATGTAAAAATCAAAATCAAAAGCATTCTACAAGATAATATGATTTTATGTCAACAAGATATTGAATATTATATTCAACTAAAATAAAATAAAAATTTATAAATCATTTTTTTTTATTTTTAAAATAGATTTAATGATAAGTAATTTTCTTGTCAACAGTAAAGTCAGTACTTCGACCATACAAAGCCGATGGAACCTTTTCCGACCAAAGTAAACAAGATATCACACATTTGACTATTAGGTATAGCCTCCCACCGAACCATGACTGGTCTAAAACCGACCCACCATTTCCTCCTCCAGCGCCGCCATCGTCTTCGCCTCCTTCAAACCCTAGCTCAAACCCCCCAAATTCTCCGCTCCACGACCACCACCACCACCACCATCAATGGACTCCTCCACCACCACAACGACGACCACCACCACCCCACCCTCCTCCTCCACCATCACCTACGACTCCCCATACGCCCTCTACGCCCTCTCCCTCTCCACCCCTTCCCCTTCCCCTCACCGCTCCCGCGCCCCCAACCACCGCTTCCTCGCCGTGGGCTCCTTCATCGAGGACTACAACAACCGCATCGACCTCCTCTCCTTCGACGACGAAACCCTAACCCTAACCCCTAACCCCTCCCTCTCCTTTTCCCACCCTTACCCTCCCACCAAACTCATGTTCAATAACAACAACAAATCCAGCACTGATTCCTCCTCGTCATCGCCGCTTCTCCTCGCTTCCTCCGCCGATTTCCTTAGACTCTATAATGTGACGGAATCCGCGGTGGAGGTTGTGTCGGTGTTGAATAATTCCAAATCGAGCGAGTTCTGTGCTCCGCTGACGTCGTTCGATTGGAACGACGTTGTTCCGAGGAGGATCGGGACGAGTAGTATTGATACGACGTGCACGATATGGGATGTCGAGAAGGGGGTGGTGGAGACGCAGTTGATTGCGCACGACAAGGAGGTGTATGATATCGCCTGGGGGGAGGCTGGGGTGTTTGCTTCGGTCTCTGCCGACGGGAGCGTTAGGATATTTGATCTGCGTGATAAGGAGCATTCAACGATTGTATATGAGAGTCCGGAGCCGGATACCCCACTGTTGAGGCTGGCGTGGAATAAGCAGGATTTGAGGTATATGGCGACGATACTGATGGATAGTAATAAGGTTGTGATATTGGATATCAGGTCGCCGACGGTTCCGGTGGCCGAGCTTGAGAGGCATCGGGCGAGTGTTAATGCCATTGCTTGGGCGCCGCAGAGTTGTAGGCATATTTGTTCGGTGGGGGATGATACACAGGCGTTGATATGGGATCTGCCGGATGTGGCTGGGCCGAACGGGATTGATCCCATGTCTGTGTTCTCGGCTGGGTCGGAGATTAATCAGTTGCTTTGGTCTCCGGCTCAGCCGGAATGGATTGGGATTGCCTTTTCTAATAAGTTGCAGATGCTGAGGGTTTAACTGTCAAATGAGGTGTGTGTTGTATAACGTTTTGTTCCACGGTTGTGATTGTGATGCTTAGCTGATGTTATTGCAGTTCCATGTTGTGCTTTTACTATGAGTGGAGTTCTCTAATCCATGCTTAGCCTTTTCTAATATGTTGCAGATGCTGAGGGTTTAAGGAGGTGTGTGTGTAGTGTACTTGCTTTCTTCTTCTGGGCTAGTATTGTGTTCTTGCTGTGACCATGCTTAGTTGCGTAAAATTTTTGTGGTTTCTTGTCCTTTATTAAGAGTTTAGTCCTTCCAATACGCATGAGGGCATGTGTTTATTGGATAATACAAGAACTGCATGAACTTAAACAATATTTTACCACAATAACTTGTAATGATCTCTCTATTAGGAAAAATTTCTGTGGGAGGAACCATAGTGATCTGATTCATGATCTTTCTTTTAGTTTAGTAGACAGTGAACGTCTGTGTTGTAGTCCATGGTTCTTTTAGATAGAAAGGAAATGGGATGGTTTTATTCGGAATCAGATTCCATGAATGTTATAAGCTGGATGGATGGTAGTGTGCATGTACCCAACATATTGATTTGCTTTTTCAAGAGGTTTCAAATGATGAAAGTGTTGATTGAGTGAATCGTGTCTTCTCATTGGTGTCTTGAAGAGAATGGAGCTTTAGATTGTTTTGTTAAGGAAGATACTTGGGTTGGTGAGTATTATTGTAGCAAGGTTGCAAATTGTGAGGATGAAACTACCCCCTGTATAATGTTCTATAGAGCTGTGGGAGAGGCCGAGTATGCAGTGAATCAGTATGGTCAATGTGAGATCTTCTAATTTGAGTTGCCTCATAATATCATTCCACATGAGGGAGTACCACATGGGAAGAATGTTTACTGGGATTCTGTTGTATGGTACTCCATCATAGGAAGAATTTGCCTTGAAGTCTTGAGCAGAATGCTTACATTCTTTAGCGAAGGAAGGTTTTAAGGTCAGTGAGATTGTAGCATGTGTTTTTGACGCTGGTGGAGCCAAGTATGAAGTGAATCAGAAAGATAGGATCTGAATTCTGGACTAGGAGCGAGCAACTAGCTTAGTGGCATGTGGCCTTGTGATTAACATTGATTCTTAGTCTTATACTAGAATACATCAAATTTGAGTTGCATTTCAAGAAGAACCAATACTTGGGATACTAGTGTAGGGTGCTTCGCATTCCAAGGACTCATCTGTGCCTATTATCTTATTTGTACTGATGCAACTTGTCTAATTCTTTTCTTAATTTTACGGCATTGATACAACCATACTGCTTCAATTTTATCATTGATCCCCGGTGAAGCATTACCGTTGAAACTTTCTTTTTCCCTCTTACAGATTCTTCGGTCATATTCAAACTGGCTCTGATTCTAGGAGTCATAGTTGTAGCCTGAGGCCCATCCATGCTATTGGGGACCTTGCAACCATCGTCGAAGTACTGTAGCTGGTAGTTCAAGCTAGATGAAATTTCTGACCGCTTGATTTCGTGGTTTTCCTCTGTAACTTCCGGCAACTGAAGGTCGCTCATACCCCTTCTTTGATGAATATCCGTTGTGAAGGAAGACGCAGAGGTTATCTCTCTTCTCAATTCGTAGAATCTGTGACTACGTCGCCTGTAAATTACTGTTATTACTCTGATGTAGTAGTATCTTCTGATATTTCATAATAAAGGCCGTAGAGGCTTCCGTTTCAGGGCTCAGCTACTGTACTAAATTCTTGTCACTAGAAATGCCTGTCGTCGGGCTAGTCTTTCATCGTAGGAGGCAAAGATCAGTTTGGATTTGGGCACCTGAAATGTCAATAATCCTTGGAAAAGTTGAACTCCTTGTGTGTATCTTTCCTGTCTCTAGTTTTCTCAGCTATTTGCTTGTCTGGTCTTTTTAGCAAACGCAGCCCACAATTATCACATGCCTTATCCTCTCCTTGCAAGGAAGACAATGTCATTGTCTAGCGTTGCTACGCACAAATTAGTTTTATATATCGTCATTTTCTTCGTCGTGATAATCACGTCTCAAGCCGTAAGTATTTCGTGCTCCTTTTCTTCAAAAGGATAAGCTCTTGGCTCTTTAGTGTCTCCCTAGGGGTTTTCGTGGGCTGTTGTATTGCATGTAGGATGAGTGATGTGGTTGAGGTTTTAAAATATTCGTTCCATAATATATATAATTTTTTTTAAAATTGTTTTAATTTACTTGCAATCAATATTTATTTTAAAAAAAATCACATCATACTTTATTACTGATTATAGTATATCTATTATTATTTTTTATAATAACCTTATTATCTTTAGAAAATATTATTTTTAACTATAAATATTCAACTCACATAAGTTTTCGTATCAGATCAAATCGTTGTAAATATTATGTGACTTATGGGGCGAATGAAGTACTAATTTTCGATAAAAAAAAATCCAAAAATAATCAAGTTGATTAGTGAATTAGGATTCGTTAATGTGCCATTGTGAGGTAAAACTAGTATTCTGAATCCATACATGATGAGGGAAATGGATCCCTTCATGTAACAGCAGGACAACAAAGATGATCCGACGGTCTTCACCGATGGTAGGGGGTTACGTTGTAGTTCAATTTCCTCAGTGTTATCGTTGCTTTCTAGCGTCGGAGGTTTTTGTTGTCCATATGTTATAACAGTGGATCCGAATCCGGTTAAGAAGTGCTATCACGTGTACCACTCAAAGTGTTTGAAATTTCACTGCCTTCGTCTTGAAGGTTTTTCTATTGGGAATATTTTTAAGGTAGCTTTATATTGTGGCTTTTTCTTTGTTAGGTCATACTTTTCCTGTACTTTTCCTGATCTTTATTGTACTCCAAAGTATCTACGCCAAAAAAAGCCACCGTTGATAATTTCATCATTTTCAGCATGGATCAATGTTGAGGTTCTAAATTTCATCATTTTCAGCATACATATCCAATACTTTTCCTTGGTTTTTGTGAACTTGTTTGCCAACATATTCTTTGGATATATATAAGATTTCAAGACTATTGTAGTTTTTCACGCATTTGCATTTGATAACTAAAAGCTGTTCAATTAACTAACCTAAAAATTAAAAGAAGATCTTATTATTCGATCGAAACAGATAAATATGGACTAATCGAAATAATATAGAAATAAGATAAAAATGTTAACCTCAAATGTCCACAAGTGAGTTGTGGTTCTCTTCTTTATGTCTGATATGTTCGGGTAATTTGCTTGTTGATTGTGGAATTTGTGGTGCTCAACACAACAGCACATACTACTTGCCCAACAAGATAGACTACATAGCCCAACCAGGAGCATTTACACTTTCAGTACAACAGAGACACTCATTCATACCATCAACCCCCCACAAAATGATTCTATAAAAATCAAATGGACCACTGACATTTCATAATTCACTAACCATTCGATATAATGAACAAGAACGATAACAAACAACACATTGACCAATCTTCAGCGACAACAGGCCTTTATTGTACCTCCAACATAAAAAAGCAACAGCAAACCCAACAAAGCCCCACTAATTACACTCTTTTTTTCCACTTACCTTAACCTAAACCAGATTAACAATTCCACTAATGACCCTTTTTCCTCTCAATATTGAAACACATGATCATGAGAAGCATTAGCCATGATGGACTGTTGCTGATTCATGCAAAGTGAACTCCAGGCACCAATCATGAGACAATCAGCAGCACCTGCAGCACTGAAATCATTCGCAAATCCCAAAACACTTTCATCACCACCAAACACACCATGATTATGGTCACCAAATATTCCATGGCTGCTGTTAACATCCAAGAACTGAATGATCTCATCAAGAGATTGCAATCTGCTGTTGAGTTCAGCAACCTGAGCCCTGAGAACCGAATTCTCAGCCTCCATGGTTATGTAGTTTTCTGTTGTGAGGTTCATCTTGGTGGTGAGATCACTGTTCTGTTGCTTCAGGTGAGTGATCTGAGCCACGAGCTCGTCGAGATGTTGCTGCTTTCGCATCCTCGATCGCCTCGCCGATTCCCTGTTGGATTCCATTCGCTTCCTTTTTCGCTCGTCCAGCTTCTGAATCTGCAGGGTCTCGGCGTCCGGGCTGGAGATCTGATGTAGGGCTGATGATCCAGATGATGTTGCTGCAGGAGATGCCATTCGATGATATTTCGCACTTCTTTTCTCTATATATTTTGAATATGAGAGAAACTAGCAGGACCCAAATGGAGAAAATATCTTGAAATATGATAATACAAGATATGGTAATATCTATGATTATAATCACTGGTGTGTTTGATGATCGATCATGCGATATTGTAAAACCAGTAGAGGAAGACAACAGAGAAAGATTGAACCAAATGGGTCCTGCGCTGGTACGTTGAATTGATCATAAACACAGAATAGAAGAGTTTTTCAGATAGAACAGGAGACATGAATTTCAAACAACAAGATCAACAAACTATGCATATGCTCTTTCCTGCAAAGTCGATCAAAATAACAAAAAAGAAGATTATAACAGGAAAAACCAGGACTTGGGTTTCTCAAATGACACCCTAAATCACTAACCCAAATGATCAAAATTTGATCTTTGAGTAATTGAGAGGAAATTTTTTTGGTTGGATTTGAATGGCAGGAAGTGAAACAGGGAGGAGATGAGGAAGGAGTGGAAGAGAAAGGAGGGAAGAAACAAGTGCAAAGGGGTCTGAACTTATAGGACAAGGGAACTGTGCTTAGCAATATTAAAAGAAATAGAATAAGGGTAAGGGATTAAAGATCTAAAAAGTGGTTGAAAAAGTGAGGTGAGGAAAGAGATGCTTGATTAAAAGAATATGCTACTACCAATTGAGATAAGATTGATAAAGTTTGTTAGCATTTGTTCTCTTTCACAAAATGGTATATGTTTTGTTGTTTAGTCTTGTAGAAATTATAATGGCATATAAAATATACATGAAGACGAAAGGAATCTATTGTTATCAGGTTGTGATAGATCTAGATGATAGGGATCCTTGAAGAAATGTATTCCAATTATATCAGTCACGAAACGAGCATACAACTGTTTAAAAAATACGATTAACACATCCAACACAACTTAACGCGTTTAGCAGTTTGTCGCAGATAATAACCGAACCAACAAAAGCGTTGTGGGGGGGGGGGGTATGAGGAAATTGATAGAGAGATGAAGTTAATAATGTAGGATGAAGGGGAAGCACAGCTGTGGAATCTCGAATTGAAAAAGAAAGGAATACTGAAAGAGAAAACAAGGGACAAGCACGGCTGTGACTTCTCAGCCAAAAAAACATCATCACCATGGCCCCTCCATGGCTCCATTTGCATCTTCGCTTTTGTAATTTGATGTCTTGATATTATTGTACGATTACCCTTGCAAGAAAATAAAAATCGTGAAAAAAGAAGAAGATGCAAAACAACATTTCTACTACGCTTATTGTGTTACTGTGAACTTGAAGCTGACAAACAAAAACCTGATATTGCAATCGTTGTCGGCATTTGGGTTATTTATAGTCGCGTTTTAACTGTTTTTCATGTTGGAAAGTTGGTCAAGTCTTTTATGAGGTTCGACGGGGTTGAGAAAGTGAAAAATCATAAGATTAGGGATATTTTTTTTAGAATATCAATCTTTTTTTCTATATATTATGGAATTTGTGAGGATGATTTAAAATCAGATATATAGATTGATTTTAAATCAGTCCGCATATTAGTTGTATATATTTTCGTTCTATGACTATGTAAAGAGTCCAACGAGAGAACGTTAAGTAGCATGGATGGTAGTAGACTTAAATTCAACTCAAAATCTAAAAGGTTGTTTCGTATCGATGTTTAAAATTATGAAAATCAAAATCAATTACATAAATAGAAAATCAATAACGAAAATTATAAACATTTTGTGAAATTTTTTTAGAGAGAATCTTGAATGTTACATTCAAATGATACATGAAATTAAAATTAAAAACCATTTGTTCTATTTTTTATTTTTTATTTTTATTTCATCCATTTTAAAAAACAATAACTTATTATAAAAAAAATCAATATCAAATATTTTTATTTTATCCATCAATAAAAAAAATATCAAATAGATCCTAAGTCAGCCTACATTAAAACTGTGTAGGATCGAATCCCTGACCATAATTAGAAAAATAAAATCTCAACTTACCATTTACTCACAGTCACATCCCTCCCATTCAGCCTTTCGACCCCTTGTGGCAAGCCCAACACCGATACAAACTTCAACCTGGCCTTGAGAAGCCCAAAATGACCACCAACATATAGCTAACAGAATGATGAAAGTGCTAGGCTGCTAGCTGGGCTGCTGAATGACGCTTCGAATGCGTTAGCCTCTCGAAGAACTGTAGTGCAGAACAAGGGAAGCACCATGCTTTGCACCGGATAATAAAAAATATTAAAAAATAAAATTTCATTATTTCCTAAGTTTCATATTTTTTTATTATATTTAATTTATACACATAAATTTAGATTTATAAAGTTTTTTATTTTTTAATATTAATTCTTAATCATATAATATTTCTCTTTCTATCTACCGATTCATTAGAGCCCCGTGAAGAATACATATAGGTTTTCCAGTAATGTACAACAGGATGATTTCTGTTCAACTATCACACCAAAGGATTAAGGAACATGATTTCCAGTAATGCATCTCACTCCCCTGTATGTATAACACACGTTCTAGAGAACTTCCGAGGCTTACCGTTGAGCACTGTTGTATATTCTCATCGCTCTTTGTTACGGAACTTAACCTAGTAAAAGGCAGCACAGATCATCTCAATCTCAACCAACCAACCCATCCAAATACACTCTTTACACATTAAGTCATTAACCAATCTGCTATCAAACGGCATGAGTGCATGTAGTACTCCCTAGTTCACAACACACTGTTAATTGGTCATGCTGCCCCATCGTCCACAACCAATTTTCAGTAGAAGCAAAATCCCTGAACATATACACATTTGGTTATCAAGGATCCTCCAACTCATTCCCACAGAATAGCAGCAAAGTTCTTCGCACTGCGTCGATTCTTGCAAATGCCACGGCATCGCCCTTTCACTGCTTGTTATGGAGAAATCTATAGTTTTGGCCACGAACACGCATATTCCTTTGGTAAATCAGCAAAGTTACTAAACAATGATTCGAAACAAAAGGTGAGGAACAAAGCTAAATGGCAATTCACTCTAACGTACAGAGAAAAAAACAAGAACGTAGTAGTATCTTTAATCTGTTCCTGTCAGGTATAAACTCAAGAATCATAGTCTTACAATCACATATAGAGTCAGATCAAAACTTCAATGAGCGTTATCTTTAATCTTCAATGATGCTATAATACTCCCAACAGAACACAACACCTCCAAGATCACACACACCCGTGATAAAGGCCAAGCTCAATCTCACCGGAGACAACAATCCAACAACCCTACACAGAATCGGCCTCAACCCACTTCCAAACATGCTTCCTCACACTCACAGCCTCGCTCGCCACCGCCCCCTCATCGCCATACTCTGCCACCTCCTCCGTCACAAACTCTCCCTCCGGCAACCCCTCGACGACGGCATCAACAACATGCATCACATACACAGCCGGCAATCCTGGATACGACAACGACACCCTCTCCTCCACTCTCCTTACATACGAACCCTCCACAACCCTAACAACTCCATCAAAATCAATCCCACCACCCAAAATCGAACCCAATTCTTCCTTAATTGCCCTTTGGACCGCCATCTCCACATCCTCCCCCGCCTTCAGTTTCTCCGACAACGGCCTATCCCTAACCCTAACAGACCCATCAGACAACTCCTGATGCGACTCCACCAAAACCCTATTGTTCTCCCCAATAACACGGATCGACACGACCTCAAGGCTCCTGATCGGGGGCGACGCATCTGCCAATATGGTCTCTCCGTCGGCGATCTCCAACCACAGATTGTGAACGTTCTTGGTGCCCGGCCTCGTCCCCCAGGCCGAAAACGATTCCGAGGGTAGTCGCGGTTTGAGCCAGTCGGACAGCGATTGAGGGGTGGGAAAATTGTGGGTGGTGGGAAAGATTGGATTTTGAGACATGGGTGAGAGTGATCGGAGGTGATTGTGGTTGTGGTGGTGGCGGCGCGTGTAGGAGAGCGCGTGGGGTTTGGTGGTGGGAGGAGGAGAGTGGGATTTGGGGCCGCCGGCGAAGAGGATGAAGACGGAGAGGGCGGTGAGGAGGAATTCGGGGAGGGCGGTGATCGTGGTGGGTTTTGAGTGGAATAGCGGTGGTTGATGATGCGGTGGCGGCGGCGGCGGCGAAAATTGGGGCATGTTATTGATGATTGGAATTTGATGATGAGATTTGGGGATTTTCGGACATTTGGGATTTGTGTAATTTGTGAAAAAGGGGAAGATTTGGGGGGAGATTGGAGATTTGCGGATATGTTGAGAGGGGATTCGGGAGGAGGAAATGAGAGGTGACGATTGCAGATGAGGAGATGGGAAGATGAGAATTGGTATCTACTCTAACAAATACGACGGTGACTCCTTCTGCTAGGTCTAATATCATCAACCATATGTTGATGCTCTTGATCACTCGTTTCGTTTATATGTACTCCTCCCCCAGCACACGATGACAATTCAATTTGGTATTTCGATAAATTATTATAAAATATCAATAATAATTTAAATAATTTATTTTAATTATATATAAATAAAAATTATTAATGATTTTGTTATATTAAAAAACGAAGCTCATATAAGTATATATATATATATAACAAATCATAATTTATCTAAAATAAAAAAATCATAACAAGATATATCCATGTTTATTGATGTTTGTTGAAACAAGAATCAATATCCAAATCACATGGAAACATGTTTTTTGAAATATAAGCTCAAATTGATGATTATATGTCTTTCATTTCAGTACCGGAGTTCTTGTTTCACTTGGTGGAATAAAGATGCGGGATATCTTATTTTCCTTGGTAGTGTAAATTAAATTAATATAAACAATATATGTGATTTTGGATCTATCCGTATATATTATTTAGTTATTTTAAATAAGATATCTGTTAAAAATATTCTGAGAATATCTTAACTTATCAAATATGTTAATTAATAAGTTACTATCTTAATTAATCAGTTAATTGATCTATAATAGATATCAATCATATATATTCACGTAAACCTATCGAGGTTTCTCTACTCTTTGATAAATCCGTTCGTGAAATCACATCGACAATACCAACGTTTCCGTTTGGAATTCATATGCACTAGGTTGAGTGTATCCAAATCGAATAAACCATAAAGCAAAGAAGGTGAAGATAGAATATGTCTTCTACGCTTTCAAGTTGAACTCAAGTGAAAGTCCGTCCTTGCCTAAGGGCCTTGGAGATTTGGAGGAACATATCAGTGGACGGACAGATGGCGATTGTCGAGGGGAAAGGAGAAAACTTGAACGCTTGCTAGTAGCAAGAGGGAGGCTTCTGTGAAAGCAGGGCAGTTGAGGTTAGTGGCCAAAATAAGCTCTGCACAGGAATCAGTCTGCCTTTGAGTGCGCGTTTCTGAATTTTATGTCGCAGCTGGTTTGGCTAATGGAGCAGAAATTTTTTGGATAAAATCATGCTAAGCATAAAATGCTAGTAGTTCTTCTTGGTTTTTTTTTTTTTTTTTACCATTAAAAAAAATAGTTCTTCTTGGTTGGTGCCTCGAGCATGATAGTAAACCGCAGGAGTAAGCCAAAGGTATTTTTCATACTGCATCCATGGTGACTCATGACCATTAAGCATGGCTGTGACCTGTGCTTACCCTTGTAGTTGATGATCATCAGACCAAATTGTTCTTGAGATGGAGAACCAAATCCTCCATGATTATAGAATCAGTAAAACAACTACTTTCTAAAATGAAGAATATTAACGACATTTTCTTTGACATTCTCTCATGATAGAACATATGATCAGTTAGACAATGAGAGGGAGAGCATCCAATGCATATCGTATCACCAAATCACATGAAACACATGGCCAGTGTACCAATTATAGGCTAGTTCACACGTTCTCTGTTTTTGCTTCTTCAGTTCCTCAAGGGAACTGCAATTTTCATAGTGTTTTGTCACATAAAATCTTGTACATACTAACACTTCATAGTAGATTCAATCTCTTAGACAAGTTGATGGAATTCCAGATTGATTGGCGGAGTGAAGGTGTACGCTAAACGCTAATCACGCCTTATGCTAACCAAGCAGTGCATCTGGTATTCTCAGACATGGCGCAGAATAACATTGGTATTTTTCAAACATTCACGCATATAAACATATGAATACAATCTGCCCTATTCTGCAATATCATACACTTATTCTAAGTGCATCATCCCCTGCGAAGCAAGAATAAGGAAAACTGAGAGATATTCATCGATTTGTTCCCTTTGCTTCTTGTTCATGCAGCTCAACAGATATGAGCTAGAAACAAAACAGCGTCAGATTGTAGCTACAAACTTCATATTATTACATGCTATCGGACGTCTCTCAGCAGCTAACCACCACTAGAATTCCCCCAAGGGGTTTCGGACTTCGATGGTGGAGGATCAGGGGGTACTTGGCGAACGAATTGTCCCTTTACTCGAGGTCGCTGCTCTGCAAGTTTTTTCCTACTCTCATACCGAACCTGTCATCACAGATACAAGGATGAGTTTCCAGTTTTGTGGAATCAATTAAATTTGTTCGGATGAACATCTATTAGTGAAGCCACAGTGATGATCATAAAGGGTAGAAGATATATGTCAGTCCATACATATACCTTTTTCTCATAGCATCTTTCTTTCCTCTTCATCCGGAACTTGTTGAGAGCAGCTTCCCTCCGAGAAGACCACTGTGTATTGGCCGCATGAGCACTACTACCCTCATCAATGCCGCTCTCAGGAGCACAGAATGAAGCAGCAGCAGCAGCATTAGAGGTCTTGTTTAGATGGCTTGCACCACTATTAGCCAAGCTGCTGGCAATACTTTGGTCATTTGAAGAACAAAATGGAGTTCGATGCTCCAAACATTCAAAATTTTGTGCCCGCGCCTGCACCGGTGCCTGCACATGTCCACTAATTGTGTGGTTGATGGACATCTTGGGACTATGAACATATAGGTTACGATGGTTCGCTGAGTTGCTGGTATCACTATCAATGTTCAACTGACGAAACGAGTTCATCGCAACAGAGGACTCCTGTTGACTGCCAAGGCTAGAACTTTGCAAAGGCGATGACGATGGAGGAGCAATAGGGTTATATCCTGCGGATAGACTTTCCAGTCTTAAGCTACCGTGAATTAATGGTGGACCAGGAAACGACCTTTGTTGCTGTTGCACATATGGAAATGCAACTTCAGCTTGTTCCTTGCGAGCAGTAGGCATCGAGAACTTGCCTCCAAGTTTTGATGGTTCAGCATCCATAGCATCCGAATCACTGCAATTCATTTTATCTGACAAATTGTCTCCAGCACTGATCTGCCCTTCTTTTGAATTACATACTGAGACTGCTGTAGGGCGCATAGGCTGCATTGGCTTATAAATATACCTGCAGAGATCAATCAACTAATTAGGGACTCCTTTGGCAGATGAGACATTTGAAGGCATTGTATACATTCAACATGTTTTTTATATATATAAAACTGAGCGTGCAACTTACCGAGAAAAGGCAGAGGCACCTGAATGATTCAAGATGACCTTTTCGTTCGTATTGATTTCAGGAAACCTTCGCAATGAAAGGTCCAATTGTGAAGGGTCATACTCATGATGACCATTTTCCGCAGGTGGTGCCCCAAAATTATCCCTTGTTTTGTTAACAAATGCTTCGATCAAGTTAATGGCTTCTCTTGAAGAATTTTCAGGCGCATCTGTGTTTAAGGAAGGTACATTCGAGTAATTAACAACCTCCTGGCTAGTTTGCCAGTTCGCAGCAACACTTCGGACATTTATTTCTTTAGGCGCAGCCTGGCGCATAAATGATGTTTTAGCCATATTCCGATGGGGAAAATCCGGTTTCTCTTCCATATTGGCACTCTCAGCTTCTAGATCTGCCTTTGTACAAGAACTCTGCAGAATCCAGCAATAAAACGAAGACATTAGAGGTGCTCTATGCCGACAAGCCAAGCTGAATGAAACAGAAGTATTGGAAACTTAAGCAAGAAAATCATGGTTCAAAGAATCACTCCTACAAAGGCAAGTAGACTTAACGTTCAAGTGATGATGTTGATACAAAGAAAAAACTAACCTGAGCATCACTCCCCTTCTTCACAATATCCTCTTGCTTCCGCGAGCAAGCCTTGGATCCGCTTGAATGGTTACTAACAGCATTGTTTTCTGCGGTAGCTTCAGCCTTCTCTTGTGCAACAGTGCCTTCTTGATGGCTTAATGTACCATTCTCGAACTGCTGAAAAAATGGAAGGGGAAGAAAACGAACGGTCAGTCTTCAACCATTGATGCAGTGTCATGGGACAGAAATGCATAAATGCAGGCAAAAGATGGCACATACAGATTGTCTTCTCCAGACATGCTGCCAAAGATTTTTGAGCTCATTTATCCTGATAGGCTTCACGAGATAGTCGGCTGCCCCTCTCAACATGCATTTGTAAACCATGCTAATTGAGTCTTGCGAGGACATCACTGCATATCATGACAGGCATGTCAGGAACAAGAAGTAATTGTAAAACTGAGGCGGAAAATGAATCTTTTAAAAATGAGTGGACAGCAGATGTTGTAAGCCATACTTATAACAGGAATGTTTTTGCAGGTTTCATGCTCCATGATCAACGTAAGAAGCGCAAAACCAGATATTGATGGCAAATCTACTTCTGTCAATATGAGGTCGATGTTACTGGATCTCCCCTTCAGCACCTCCCAAGCCTTTAACCCATCAGGAACAGCCGCAACTGGTAGGAGAAAAGATGCTTGGTATTAGAATCCTCTAAATGGAAACTTACTACAGTCCCTCTTTATACTCTTTTGAAGCAATTGATTCCAACATGGAAAACAAACGTCAAGGTCTTAAGCCAGAAGAACAAATATCAGATTTGGGAAGTTGCAATGCAAATTATTTACTGAGAATATGGTCAGCACCAAATTATCAGTTCTATCATCTTGGTTTTCAATCCAACAACATCCAAGAATGCCTCAACTCCAATATGTCAGAAACCATTCAAGTACCTTTTCCCTAATCTATTTTGAGTAATCTGTATTCTCTGCTATGATTTATTCCTTTCAACAATTGCAACAACTTACACGAGCCATGCGGTTCGCCTCTCATATCTACTGCTCTGGTCTTAGAAAGTACTCACATTTCTATTGTCCCACACACATGGACATGCTAAACAAGGTTCAATATCTTTTCACCAGTCAATAGACTTCCAATTTCCAAAGACGATTTTGTCCATGAGTGCCAGGAAAATATAAGAACTCTCTCCAAATATAATTTACTGGATGACCATAACATGTGTAAAATTCAGAACACCAAATACCAAATTTACAGAAACCAGATTCTGAACCTAAACCACCATTAATCAGGAATCCATAAATATAATCCATTGTCGCAAGAACAAAGGTAACTACGACAACAAATCAAACCTTTATCCCGTTAAGTAGACAAAGTAGTACTACTGAAACATATGTTGATCCAAAAACTAATAGACATACCTTTGTAGCTACATTTCCTGAGAAGTGCAGAGATAATCTGCCTAGTCGAATCATCAGCTTCAACCAGCAAAACCCTAACAACCATCCTAGGCAAGAACCTCTCCCATCGAACAACTGAACCCGAACCAACGCCCTCATTACTCTTCCTCTCCGCCGCCGTCTCCGGGCCCTTCTCAAGAATCTCCACATCCATCTCTTCACCACACACCATCACTTCACCCATTCAAATCACCCTACCTACCCAGATAACAATTTCCGATTCTGACGATTACCCAATTCAATTCACCCAAAATTACATCAACCCAGAAAGCAAAACCTCGATTCATCAGCCAAGATCACTAGCACCTCACCTCACAGAACAGTACAATACAAAACAACCCAATACACAGTATCTAAAAAAGTGGGATTCTGACGATTACCCACTTCAATTCACCATCCAATTACAACAACCCAGAAACCAAAACCCTCAAATCATCACCGAAGATCAGTATCAGCTTCCCTCACAGTACAATACAATACACAGTATCTAAAAAAAGGGAGATTGGATATTTTTTTTTGTGGGTGAGGGGGGAAATATCTAGAGGAGCCACTAGGAATCGAGGAGGGAATGGACAGTGGAGATTTGAGGATCGGTGGAATTGGAATCAAACGGCTGTGGAGATGAGAGAGATGATGATGAAGATTTGATGGAGGAAAATATCTAGGAGGAATGGGAGGCTATGCTTTGAAGGCCTCACGTTTATTGTGCCAAATTGGCCACGTCATTGCGTTTGATTTTATTTTTATGATCAAAAAGCAATGTCTCATTGGCCGCTGTTCTCTGATTTTTGTGATTTTTTGTGTTTTTTTATTGGGGAAAATGAAGGAATAAAAGTTGTGTTATTGGTTGGTTGATGGGAATTGGCCGAACGAGTCGCGAGTGGGTGCCTCGTGCGCAATTTGTGAGGTCAATATGCGAAGCAGTTGAATGACTTGATTTTTTGGGTAACACGAAATATCTTCTACAAGGATAACGAGCTGGCAAGCTAAATATCTCAGTTATATAAGTGGAATTCAGGTAATACAAAGCATCTTGATGTCTATTCCTATCTATTGGGCTCAAATGTTTCTGTTGCCTGCTGCGTGACTGATGAGATTGAAAGCCGTTGTAGAATGTTTCTTTGGACTTGGTGTGTTGTGAAATCTCACAGGACGCTTATGGCTTTATATGATGTTTGCAAAAGGAAAAAAAAGGAGGTCTAAGATTGAGACTGGAAAAATGGTGGAATATTGCCATCTTATTCAAGAATATACAGGCTCTGCAATTGAAGCGTGACCGAATATGGATCAAATGGGTGAGTGAAGTGTATTTGAAGGAATATGATGTATGGAGTGTGAACAAAAGAAGTGCTTAGGGTTGGATCCGGTCTTTGTTGATCAAAGTTCGTGACTTGATGGTTCAAACCTGTGTCGCCATTAAGGTTGAAGAATGGAGGAGACATTGATCAACTGATATGGTTTTATTACATGGTTAGTGATGTCGAAGAAACTTAAGAGTAAGGAGTTGGTTATATGAGCATGGTTTGGTTGAAAATGATGATTGCCCGATGTGTCATCTGGGTGTGAAGTCTATGGAGCACTTGTTCTTTTCATGTTCCTTTGCGAAGGAGGTGTTGGCTGGTGTAATGGCAGGACTGAATGTGAAGTCTCGAGCTCAGTCTTTTGATGACTTGTGGTGTTGGGCTTTGAAGATCAGTAAGGGGAAAACTATTGATGTAGCTCGAAGGCACAAGTTAGTGGCAGTATACATATATGAAGTTTGGTGTGCAAGAAATTGTCGAATCTTTAAATCTGAAGTAGTTAGACCGGAGAAATGTGTAGATAGCATACTTACTATATTACGAATGTAAGTATGGTGGTATAACGATGACAGATCAGTACATGTACCTTTGACAAGTGATTTAAAAGCGTTACATTTTTTCAAAAAAAAAAAATACATAATTTAAACTATCAATAATGTTTTACGATAATTTTATCAAAAAAATATTTGATCATCCCACAATATTAATAAAAGTTTGTCTCGACAAACTCTGAGATCAAACTGTTGCACTTATTCTGAGACGGAGGAGATATTATTCTCTGACCTCAATTTATTTAGTGAAAATTGCCCATAAGTTGTATTTTAGTTTTCTAATTACTAATTGATGGTAAACATATTTCTTTTTTATGAACTGTTTTTTTTTTTTTTGAAAAGAAAAAAAAACATACTTCTTCCATATCCTTATTCCTTTTAGTTTTTTTTTTCTTGTTTCGTATCAATAAGATCATTCTCCATCGAGGAAACCTTAATCGTCAGACTTTTATCACCACCACTGTGATTCCTAAATCTATCTTTATACATGTAAATCGATATCAACAATAACCACTCCACATCACCACCATCATTCTTCTAGGAGAGAGAAAGTATTATTCTCCGGCCTCAATTTATTTAGTGAAAATTATCCATAAATTGTCTTTTACTGTTCTAATTATTAATTGGTGATAAACATCTTTCTTTTTTACCAACTAGTTCTTTATTACTTGAAAAAATAAAAAACTTTTTCCCTGACCTTATTTCCTTTTATTTATTTCCTTGTTTCACGTCAATCAGATCATTTCCCTTTAAAAAATGATATGTTGTTAAATTTCTCCATTCAAAAAAACCTAGTGGTCAGACCTCTATCATCCCCACCACCACTGTGATTTTAGAATCTATCTCTATACATGTAAATTGATATCCGCAATGACTCCACATCACAAACGCGACAAATCTGACGTCGCATCATCACCACCGTCTTCAACAACGACAGCGATGAGTAAAAGAAACAATGGACGTAAAGGTAGTTTCTTTGCCTAATTCACTTAATGCCAAATGGTTTCTCACCCATGACACAAATTTATAACATAATATTCATATAATTGAAAAAATCATTACATATTATCTAATATGTTTGAAATAAAAATTTATACCTCCCACAATACGTCTATACAAATCAAACAGTATACCCATTCAATTATTCTCAAAATGTTACTCAAAATCAAACCAATAACACCAGAATAAATACACATATACACAAACAGATAAACACACATACTGGCTCCCATTATTTCTCATAATTAACACACTGTTTTGAAAGAGGACGTTAGTTCAACTAAATAGTGCGTCAATTCAAAAATGAAAAACAGTGTGTCATTTGAAATAAAAACTGGACGATAATATATGTGGTGTATTTGTGATGTTAATTCGACCCAAATCACTATAACCGAGTTGAATTTCTTGCACCATTTATCAAATTAAAACCCTAATAACCGATTTTTCAACTCAAAATTCACATGTCTAGATCGCAAAATTTGCATTTGATGCTCCAACTCCAAACGACTATTTGACAAGAAAATCACCCCAAAAATGGATCGTTGAAGAGATACCCTGATGGATGAATAGGATTTTGAGGTGGGATTTGGGTAAGAACATGTTTGATTGAATGAAAATGATGATTGATTGGAGGATAAAAGTTTGAGGCAGTTTATAAATTTCAATTGATGATTTGGAGCATCAAAAATTTATGATGTATGTCGTTCGAGTTTGGATAAGGCGACGAAGTCGATGGTGACGACGACAAAATGGGCGATTGAAAGGGCGGAAACAACGCGGCATCGATGATGGTAGGGCGTCTTGGGGTATTGTGGTTTGGGGCGATGGTGAGGGGTATTTGTATGTTTTGAGGGATTTTTTTCTATCTCTCAGGAATATTTTTTTAAAAAACCGTATCCTAGAAAAAAAAATTGAAATTTGTAAATGATAATATCTCATGGTAACACCTTAGAAACTTAATTTCAATGAGATATTAGTTTTGAACATAAAATAAAATCTTATCAACGTTACAATAAAATTATATTTTATTGATATTTATACAAAAATACAATTTGGATATTTATTTTCGGTATATATAGAGAGTTTTAGTTGTGCGATTCGATAAATTGTGTTTTACTTTATAACAAATAAAAAAATTTAATTGTAAATAAAATTTGCCATTAACATGATAGAATGTCTTGTGGATTCAAATGGGAATTATTTAGAAATTCATATTACTTGTTGTCCTTGCTTATTTTTTGGTGATATTTTTATGTATATTTAAGCATATAAATCCAATTATGCATATTACCCACCCACCGTGATTGAAATCCATATACAAGCAAACATTCACTTAATTGGCATGTATAAAATGGACTTGATAAACCAGACAACAAATATCCCTTTAACATTTGTTCAAATCCTTATGCTACAATCGAGTATATCTCATCGAAAACCAAAGTACATACATTATCAACACTTGTTTAAATCTACGTACATTCGAGCATCCACTCAATGGATACTTCTTCTATTAAAGTGCCTTTTAATCTGAGTGCCCAAAATGTAAAGAGATTTAACATCCTTTGTGACCTCAAATATTTTTGCCATATCCTTGGTCATAAACCAAGTCAATGCCCTAAACTGATTGTCTAGTGGATGCAAATGTGGACTCAGCAAACAAGAAGATAGATATTCGACGAGAAAATGGTCAGATATTTATGAGTGATGTTTCGAGGTGGGCCCGTCGTTGGATGGTTATTAGGATTACACGTGGCTATTACATTATTGATTTTGCCTTTTCTTTGATTTTTGTGGTGTGAAATTCTTACAACCCTCTTTTCACCATGAGGTGGTTGACTCTACTGGTTTGAGGGGTATATTTGGTACTTTCCCTGTGGTGATCAAAATTTCCTTTTATGTCAAAACATAGTATATTTTCTATGCCTAACGAAAAATATAATTTCTTATTTTTTAAATTGTTTCATAATAAATATGATATTTTTTAAAAATAAAAATAATAAATTATTTTTTATCTATTACAATAATCTTATTATCTTTTTTCTAATTTATTCCAATAAACCTCATCATTACATAATTACCAAAAAAAATTCAATTCTCATCTAAATTTTTGATTCCAGTCAATCCATTAGATTTTTCATTGAAGCCATGCACTAACGAAAAACTCAATTATTTATACTCCAATGTGATAGTTATTTTCACACAAATTTTAGCATTGACTAAAAAAATTACTATATATAACAACGTATTTGATTATCGGTTGTATTGTAACATTTCATCCAATTTGATAATAATAATAAAAAAAGAATAATCTTAATAAGTATATGTGGTTTTTTACGTCCATTTGTTTTTGTTTATTTACAAATTATAACACGAATCTATTGAAACAATATTGATAAAATTTAACAAATTGACACTTTAACTATCAAAATATGAATTTAGCTATTTTAATATAACAAGCACCCTTGAACTTTGCTGTTGACATATATGAATCATAATATACGGCTTGGTCACCTAGTAAAAGCGTGACTGGTTACCATGGAATCAGCTCCATATCTAGAAATATCAAATGTGGGACCAAGGTCGTTCATTCTTGATCGCTCATCTCTCCAACGAGTTCTAGAAAAGATCTTTATATCTTATTGATTACTATATTCTAATTCCTTTTTGTTTGTTAAGTAATCATATAATCCTCCAAGAAAATCGAATGGATTTGACATAATAATTTATATATATCATAATTTTTAATATAAAGATTTTTTTTTTGAATTGTGTGGATGAGAAGTATAAGAAAAAAGAAGAAAAAATAATGAGATAGATTGATATGATATAAAATAGTAAAAAATAAGGATGTTTTGATGAATTTATAAGAAAAAAATTTATAGATATGGTAATGTTATAATTTAATTAGAACGATTCAATTTGAAAAATATTACAATTTTGTTGGGACAACACATACTAATACAGTTTTTTTTCAAACTTCAACGATATTCAATTGTATTCCAACCACTTATAATTGATGATGAGTTTAAACATTATATTGGTATATATGTATCTGTAGATCTTCTATCATCAATATTCGAATTGTTGTGTAAAATCCATCATACGTTAATGATCATCAAGAAGGAAATACGCACGAGAATGTTCAAGAAAGTGTGTGTTAGCATATGCTTCGCGGTGTGTAAAACACCTTCATCTTAATGCAATTATTTAGCACGGGAAACAAGCAATTCCTTTTTGTTTTTTTGTTGTAGCCCGTGTGATGCGCGACGCATGGGTTCAGGACCACTTTTATCGGGTGGATAACGAATTTTCCAAATATACATGAAAAAGAATGGTTAATATCATCGATAAAGTCTAAACGCTACTATCATTATCATAATTAGTAGTATTGTTGAACGATGTTGATCTGTACAGATAGTCATGCAAAGGATTAATAGCACCTTTCATTCAGTGATTTGTGGTGGATAACGCTGCGCGTCAAATTTCAACATCTTTGGCATACAACCTGAGATATTTTTGAGATATTTCTGACTCCTAGAATATACTACAAGAATGGCACTTAGAAATCGTTATGGGACTATAAGCTCTAACCTGTTTTTAGAAATCACAAATGTTTCAAAAAGTGTACAGAGAGATACATGCATCACGCTTCCGAGGAGGATTCCCTGTCGTGGGCTGTCCTACAAAAGAGGGATCCAACGGTCCAGAAAAATCAATAGTCAAAAACTATGTTTTGAAAACTTTTTTATGGTACAATTTGCATCATTTTATTGACATACTGCAAGTTTGTTATACAGAAAATATAGCAGACGATCCTCCTCCGCACACTTCAGCAACAACTAAGAGCCAAGTTCAAGAATATATCAGAAACGATACGTGAATGTGACACTGTGTCAACGACCAAGCTTCTAATAGAGTAAGCAATAAACGACAAGCCATTCAAGCAAGTGCCGTTCCTTGATTGTGAAGGGCTATCAGGCATCAGCTAAAAGGCAGAGCAAGAGCCATTCATCTTCCTATCGGCTCTAAAGCTGGATGAACATGGAATAACCAAATGATAAGGATACGCAATGGTTCGAATTGTAGAGTCTCAGATCCTTGTATAGTTGTGTTAGAAGCTAGGTTAATTTGAGCAATCTGATACTCATCTTAATGTCGCCGCAGATCTAATAAACCGTAATGTGCCGGCAGAACTCCAGTACTCGAATAGGAAAGTGTAGCACTTTTGCACTTAAACCTCGAACCAAAAAAAAAAATATTATTATATCATTAACATGAATAACGAAACTATTTATTGTATATCGTATAGAATACTTACTACACAATGCCGCAAGCTTTATGGGGCGTAAAAAAAGACAAGCCATTCAAGCTTCTAAACGGCAGAACAAGAGCCATTTCAACTATTCAAGGCTCCGAAGCTGAATGCGCATGGAACCAGAAGATAAGGATACGCAATGGTCCAAATGGTAATGTCTCAGCAGGATATCCTTCGACGTGTGGGTAAACTGTCTAAGTCGAAATTGGGCACGATCACCAGATCCTTGTATACTTGTATTAGAAGCTTGGTTTATTTGAGCAATCTAATAACCCAAAATGTCGCCGCAGATGTAGTAAACCAGAATGGTGGCGGCAGATCTCAAGGACTCAAACAGGAAAGTGTAGCACTTCTGCACTAAATTATGAATTCAAGATTGAGGAGGTTTAGGACGAGGACCCGGGCACCACGGTCGAGCACCACTTTGTTACTCTACGGTCAGGACTTATAACAGTTATCTTGGATTTACAATTGTGTTTACAACAAAAGCATCACTAATCTACGTTCATAAACATGGAGTTCATATTTTTATTTTTTTTGACATGTTGCTATTTTGTTTTAGAACCATAAAGATAATTGATAAGAATATCAATCTGCATTCATGTAGAAACTCTCTACTCGACGTAAACGGTCATGGCCGAAATCAATTCATAATCGATCGTGGAATGAAGTCTCACATATCACAATTTATCACAACTCTAGGTAGTGTTCAAACATTACAGGATGGAGTAATTTTGCAATATATATATATATATGCAATGGATCTGCATGTCCTGCACATTGATGGGGTCCAGGAACCTAAAAAGCAAGATTCAACTCTATCCAAAAATACTGATCAACATCATCTTCACCTTCATCTTCATCCCCTGCCACCTCACTGCCCATAACTTCATCATCTCCATCAACATCTCTCTACACTAGTTCCTTTGCAAAACGAACAATTTCATTTTGACCATATCAGATATGGCCACGGTTGCTTGTTCTTCTTCAACTCTGCATCACTTCATCTCAAACTCTTTGAATCACTCGGCACCAATCAAACCCCTTTTGCCCTATCCATCCCCGAATCTCACCAATCAAATCTACAATCCAAAACTCATTTCAGTTTTCCCCAAAAAGATTCACCCCAAGTTTACCGTTACTTGCATTTCATGGGATGGCCCTCTCTCTTCGGTCAAATTGATCCTTCAAAGCAGAAATTTTAAGGTGATTATTGATTTTTTTGGGACTGCCCTTTCCAAATTCGATGGATTTATTGAGTGCCCATCTTGATGTTTTGTTGGTTTGGATCGAAATTGTTGATGGAGGTGTAAACCCTAGCGGTTAGGGGAACATTCTAGGGTTTAGGATTTGGGAATTGATTAGCTTCTTTGTCTGAATAAACGTTTAAAAAATAAAATGGCTGTAATAAGGATGAACTACATAACGTCAACTATCAAAGATGTTTCACGATAATTTTTGACAAAATATTGTTGATTGGGTGTTGGTTTGTGATGCAGATGACTGATGCTACCAGGAGTATTGTGGAAGACAAGATTGGGAGGGCTGTTAGGCATCAAAATTATCTGGTTAGGGAGGTCGTTGTTCGCCTGTCGGTCCAAGGGACTTGGAGGTGTGAGGTGATCTCCTATCTTTACAATATCCAATCCTTTGTGTTTGTGGTTTGCAACTCTGATTCAGCCTCGCGTTTAGTGTATCCGATATGTGTATGTTGTTCTTCATTGCATGTTTGAGATTTCAATGTTGAGACTCTAATTATATCGCAGCTTGTTTACATATCGAGCTTTTGTCCTTTGGATACCTTGGTTTGTTCACCTGCTCAGTGATGTAATTTTGGGATTGATTCATTAGAGATTGAGGTGATTTTGGCTCTATATATTGACGGGAATTTCGTATGCCTAGTTGGCTGTGTGTTGCGCCATTATCGACCACAATTGTCATTGCTGTGATACTTTTGGGTTCAGGCTACATTGTTTACCAAGAAGCACAGAGTAGTGCGAGCTGAGGTAGATTCGGTGTCACTCTTAGGAAGCATCGAGTCTGTTGCTGCAAAAATACAGAGGACATTGAGGAAGATCAAGGAGAAGGAAATTGACCAAGTACGACACGGGAAGGGGCGTTGGAGGATGATATATTACCTGATATAGAGTCAAGACTCTGATGATGAGCCGGAAGATTTTGTCAAAGGGGTATGCTGTCATGCTCTTAACATGAAGCATCTATGAGTCTCGTTTTCTTTCCATGGACATGTCTGTTTATCGTTTATCAATGAAATGTTATAGGGAGTGAAATAGATTAGTGAAAATTACAATACCGATCATAGAAGACTGTTATCGCACTCTATGTCCTGGTTGATTGGTTGCAATTCGCTGCTTACTATAAAGCCTGCCGGACACTTCATGAAACTATCTTCTCAGGTTGTTCGTACAAAGCACTTTGAAATGGTTCCTCTGAACATAGACGAAGCCATCGATCAGCTTGAGTACGTCGGACACAACTTCTATGCTTTCCAGAACGAGGAAACTGGTTTTGTGACATTCCTTCCTAAGGCTCCGATGTCTGATATTCTTACCCCCTTCTGTAAATGATGTATTTCCGTTTTCCAGATGAAATCAACATACTCTATGAGAGGAAGTACAGAGGATATGGGCTCATCGTCCCTAAAGGAGGCAAGGTTGAGAAATTGGAGCCTGTGAAGGCTCATCCAAATGGAGAGCAGACCAGCTGAGAAGATCTGTAAGCTTGTGTCATGCTGGGAAGACACTCTGTCTGATTCACGTTCTTCTTGTATATAGGGCAGGCAGTGACCTATTCCAGTTGAAATGCCAAAAAAAATACTGTTCAGAAATGCTAATTCGGTTGACTTCTTTTCTGATTTCCAGTCTTCACTTTCTTATTCAAGAGATGGTCATCCACCACGGTGTCCTTTGGGCACTGCAGAAAATAACTCCAAAATCAGAATGCTGTATTATGTGCTGTATTATGTGTATGATCTTCTATCAGGTCATGCTATGCCCAGTACCACTACATAATTTCTGTATCATCACAGCTTTACTTGCACCTAAACGAAGCCAAAGCGATGAACATGGTTAAATAATGGTGGCACGCTTGTGAACTTCAAGTATCGAAGCTGAAAATGGGAGAAACCTCCCATTCATGTTGAACAAGGGAAGCATATTGGATCATATACAGAATCATCTCCTGAAATGATGCTACATTTGATTCCGTCCTGTAACTACAACAAATTAACGGGAGTTCAAACAAAAAAGTTAAGTTATTAAAGAACACAAGAATGTGGTTAGCATAATCCCGCCACTTCAGGGGGATCAAGTAAATGTGCTTAGTAAGATCAATTTGAAGATGTTTAAATGTCGTCATGCCGGCAGGCTTGTGAACTGTGAAGAGAGCTGCACATTGAATAATACACCGACTGAAACTTGGAGCAATGAGGCGAATCAACAATGGAGGCATGCTGGTTGGATCTTCACAGGTCCTCGCAGCGCAAGCAGCAGCATCAAGTATAAATGACTCGAGGTGACAATAGAGGAGCCTCCTTCTCTCCGCCAAACAACAGCCCCATGGAAATATCTGCTGCATCAAACGTTATCTAGAGCTTTTACCAAGCTTCATATCTCCAGCTTTCAGGCTCGTACGGATCGCTTTTAAAAGAATCACCGATGAACTCTTCACTTTATGGAGTGTTCTAGAGCTACCAAGTCTGCATAAACAACAACAAAAAAAACACGTTCTTAATATCCTCGGAATACAAAACGTATCTGAGATAATATCTGAGTAATAAGGAGACATTTATGTGGTCTAACAAATATGCCTTTTAGCGGGAATTTTGCCAGCTGATACCATTATCCCATTGCATGGTTCATTTTCCCCCTCGTTAGCTTGTTCCTGCAGTCAATTTAAACACCAAAACATCAGAGCCATCATCTTGCTGGATTTGATCATATGAATCAACACAAGAACATAGATTGGCATTAGATCAATGGAAATTCTCGACAGACAATAAATGAATATGTCAGACTGGCACCATGCTTACCGCACAATTATATACGGTATTACAATTTACCAGACAGATTACTCAGATTTTATGTTTTTTGACATACTATGTAGGAAAGACAATATGGTTTAAGGTTATAGTTTTCGGTTATTCATTACAGATAACCCTTTTGTTCATAGAAACATAGCAACTTTATTCTATATCTGGTTACATCCTCATGCCTAACTGAACCAGCTGTACTCCTGGAATCTTCAAAAATGGAAAAAGAAACGGAATGCAGGAAACCGCAAAATATAAACAATTAGTGCAAAAACTTCCCCCAATAATCATGCAAGAGAACTAAGTGACTCGAGTATGAATGAAAAGATAACTAATGAGGATAGACTCTCCAATGGGCACAATCAACTACATGAAATCATAGAGAATATGCATATCACTAGATTACAACACTAAAGTTGCCTCTTTTGGATGCATAATTCTGAATGTATTTAGATCATACACGGTTTCATAGATCCTGATACTAACACAAATACAGATTATAAGCTTTCCAGAAAAGATAGGTTAAAACATTTAGGGAGTAAATTCACCAGTTTTACATGAAAATCTCATAAATTTCCAGCTGGCTATGTCCACTAAAAGGATGTAAGTAATGCCTTTAATATCACGAATCCCGAGACCAAATCAATCGGTAGTCCAAATGATCTCTTCAACCTCTCCTAGAACATCAGAACTTACATTTATACCAATTAATCTTCAGGAAAAGAAGCTATAAAATTCCTTTTACTCATGTCACAATATTGTATCCTTCTCGATAAAAACCAAACACCATGAACGATATTATAACCTCACAACAGTTTCCATCCGGAATGCTGCATAGAACTCGTGAGTGACTAATACTGTAAAACCAAAAAATTTCTAGAGCAGCAAGATCGCATGCCAACGACAAATCTCCACCAGTCATACAGCATAATCACGCAACTCCGCAAAATCCTTCAATCATCAGCCACGCAAACTAAGGTTCAGAATTGCTATTGAAAATAAGCTCAGCTGTCCACCAACACAAATCTTACTTCACCCAAATTCATCGCTCCACAGGCACCTCCATTGTTCCCTTCCTTCCCCAACTCTCCACCCAAACCCTCCACCATCATCGCCTTCCCCTTCTCACGACACGAAAGCCCTCCAGCCCTTCTCTTCCTCGTCCCTCCGCTTCTCCCCTTCCTCTTCTTCTCCCTAATCTTCCACACATTCCTCCTCCTAAACAGAACCCTCTCGAACTTCCACTCGCCCACGCTCGTATCGATCACCATCACCTCCATCCTTGCATACCCCTTCAATTCCTCCTCTTCCCCATCATGAAAACCCTCTCCCCCATCGATCCCCCTCTCATCACCCTCCACATTCTCATGTATCACACCCAAATTCTCATTATTATCTCCCCCACTCGAATCCAACCCAATTTGATTCTCCTTCTCATTCTCATTCGCCACCCGATCAACCCCATTTTCCCTCGAATCAACGACGCAGAATCTCGGGTTTGCTTGCTTTCGACAGCCCTTCTTCGTCCTCCCTTCTCTTCCACACTCTCCCATACAAAACAGCTCCGACAGCACGTCGATGACCGCATTGCCGGCATCTGGGACCCGAGCATCGGTAGCCGGCGAAGGGGGGTGAGCTGGGTTTGGTTGAATCGAATTGGGGTTGTTGGGGTTTGAGGAAAGGAAGTGGTCGAGGTCGAGGTGGGAGTCAGCGGCGGGGAAGCCTCTTGAGGAGCGGAGGCGGTCGAGCCAATTGGGGATTTGACGGTGGATTTCGGCCGCCATTGGAGGGGAGAGGGAGTGGGATTTGGGGGAGATTGAGATTAGGGTTTTAAATTTGGGGATTTGGGAATCGGGGAGGAAATGGGACTAGGGTTTTGCAGTGAGGTTGAAGAAAGTTGGGGAAATTGCTCACTGCAGATGCTTTGCTAATTGCTACGTTATTGTGCTAGAGAATTGATCGATGGATATTGATTCTATTTACTATTGGTAATCTCAACAATAACAAATTTCAGGTGCGCTGATCGTAGCACTATCTCATACCTCTCTATTGACCAGAAATAAGAAATATCAAATATATTCATTTGTTCATTGATTTTTTAATATATTTTCATCGATTTGTTTATTTATAATAATTATTTTTAAACCTTATGTCATATTTTGATTCTATCTCAAAATCCATCTATCACAAATGAAATAACCAAATAGAGAGTATCGAAAAGAAAACAATTAACATTCATCTCAACAAAATTATTTAGATAGTTGTTATTGTTGATAATTATAGATAGATTTGATTTCTTTCTTTTATTTTTTTTCGTGAAAACAAAAGATCTAATCCCTTAAATACTTGAATTTTGAGCTTGTTTCGGGACGGAGATACCCATATCACAAATCAAAAGAGAACGTCCATCTAGACATCGTTAAAAACTTGAAGACCAATAGGAAACTTAAATGCATAATTTGCTAAGCAATCGACTTCACGGTTTTCCTCTATGTAAAAAATTCTGATTTTGACTTTTCACTGTAATTGAAAAAGTTGACTTACGCGATAAATGAGTTGGAAGAGTGAATGAGTGGCATGAGGTTTCTGTCCGATAAGTTGAACAGCATAGAATGAATCACTTTGCAACAGAACTCGTCGATCACCCAAAAACCCATGTTCTTTCTAGACCCATGATGACGACAACATGGAGATCAGCCAATAATGCTGAACAAAAAGCCTAAGTCAAACCCCAATTATCATATCAAACCCGAACCACTCCTGCCTTCGAGGTCTCACAAAGATCTCCTTATGATTCACATTCCGTGTTTGATGTTACTCAATAATCCGTGTTTTTTTTAATAAATTAAAATCAAGATTTCATTCAAAAAAACAAATTTTACAAATGATAAAAACATAATCCTATTAGATCTAAACGAGTCTCAGTGCACAATAATTGACCATTTACATGGGCGTCAACGTCCATCGATTAATCAATTAGTGTATTGATTGGTTTCATTAGTCGGGAATAAATTAAACACTTGGCTCAAAGGAAAAGCTACCAAAAGTAATCTGAACATATGTAATCCGACTAAACAAACACAAGCCTTTTATCTTGACTCTAATGTGAACCTATTGATCTACTTAATCTAGGAAAAGATTAGTTTTATACTATCTACATTTTTTTCCCTCTCTTGTACGGTAAAATCATAAACCGAAATCGACTTTTTCCTCGTCTGTTGAATATGGACCATATTATAGAGTGTATGTTGGTGTAACGGATATAGTAATGTGTGGACTTGCAATCGCGTTGAATCACCTCAAACTTTGATTTGTCTTGGACCCTATATCTAAGTAGTCCTATATTGCTATAGGTTATCGTGTTTTAATCAAGAATTGCGTCTCCGACCCCTACTTGCTACTAAATCACTCTACTGTGATAACTCATACTTTTTAATAAAAAGATTGAAAAAAATATAATCCTGTTAAGTATATGTGGTATGTTATCGAAAAAATATTTTTCGATATCCTTAAAGATCGAACTTTTTGATTTTGATTAGAAATAGAATAATTTATCATTAAATAAATTCTCTGTAATAACTCATATTCTTAGTATATGAAAATCCATTATTATAATCATAAAGTTCAATGTCATACAATGATATTGATTGTTGAAGAATCACGTCCACAATTTCTTGATCGTCCATTATTTCAGGTACAATTCAAGTTACAGGCCGAGCCTATCAATCACCAAACAAATCAAAAAATCTCAACTTTTACGGTAAAACAAAGTGATGCCTAATATTGATCAGATGCCTTTTCCATTTCATGAACAGACAATAATTACATTTCTTCTCCACTGGCCCACAGTGCCGCCGTCAAATCACAGTAATCCCAATTCAACCAACGTGAACATATAACGCGGCGTTTTTCATAGATCAAACTCGAAAAACGTGAAAATATGCGGCGTCGTTTTTCATAGACCAAACTCGAAAAAAGCACACCGCACACGGCTCCATCAACACTTTGTTTTTTTGTATAAAAAGAATTCGCTGCAAGCAAACAGAACCCCACTTGTGATAAATCGGCTCTCGTCACTTATTATCCTCTTAAAAAAATCTGCAATTTTGTGTTCATTTTTAAATTTGCCTATATCATCAATCATCATCGGCGTTCGTGGTCCATTTGCTGCCATTCCTCTTTGATTTCTGGGAGTGAACAGTTTATTCGGGTGGCTGAGAGGGTTTGTGTCTGAATCTAATTGGATTTCTCATTGACGAATCACAACCCACCTTATCTTCTCTCCCCAAACACAAACACACTTATACGCACCTCATCTCTCTTCATTTCTGGTTTCCCACTTCAAAGATTGGATTTTGCATCTGGGTTTGGGAGGAACTGGGCTCATTTGTGGGGATACCCTCAAACCCTAGAAATTGGGGGTTTTAGGGTTATTAGCTTATTTGGGGTTTGAGTGGAATTGGGTGGTTATTTATCATATTTGATTGGAATATTCATTTGGGTTTTGGGTATTGTTAGAGAATTCATCTGGGTATTGGTTATTGTTGGAGTATAAGCTGGTTTGAGGGGTGAAATGGCATTGGTTGAGGCTCTATGGGGAGAATTTGGGTTTGTGGTTGATGTAATCTTGTACTTGGTCCCTATTTGGTCTGCTTTTCTTATTGGTTTGATGATTGGATGGGCGTGGAGGCCGAGTTGGGCAAAATTGGATTGGATTAAGCTTGATGATTTGGTGTCAAAGGTCGTCTCGGCTCCTTCATCGTTGATGGAGCCGTTTGGTTCATCGAGCACGTTTGGTGAGGATAGTAAGGGAAATGCCAATGATGTGTTCTCCTCGGAGCTGAAAGCTGGGGATTCTAGTAGCAGGTACCGGGCGCGAAACTTGGAATTAATCTCATGTATCACTCGATATAAGGTGCTTGATTGCTATCATGTGTGTCCATTTGTTATCCATATGTTCGAAAGCGGATGAATTAGATATATTGGTAGTTGATTCTATGCTACTCCATGTCATTGCTTGCCTTTGGAGTTCAGCATGGATATACCATCCTTTCCACTTCTGTGGTAGTTTGCTCTACTAGATCAATTGCTTTTACCGATATTTGTTTGGAGAGTAGGAATGCTGCATATTATGAATTTGGACAGTTATGTTATAATTCTACGCGAGAGTGTGAAAATCCACATTGGATATGTAGAAAGCCTCACACTCATTAGATACATCACGAGCCTCTTAGCCTTATGCCAATTTGTTTTGGTTGTGGCAGCCTGATATGAATGCAATAAGGACTACTTTTTTGTTCCTAGTTGTTCTCTTTACAGTTCTACAATCTTGCATATAGTGCTATTACTTGATTTCTTTTTTCATTTGATTTCTGAATGTCTCAGTATGTTATACTTAATAGTCCAAGTGCTGAAAATGGGAATTTCCTTTTTGTATTCAGTTCCTCTAAGGTCGAAGGTGAAGACCAGCCCGCTGTGGTTGCAGATGATTTTCGACATCTTTTCCGGCTTGTGGAGGAAGCGGATGGAGGTCCCTCTTGGATTCAAATGATGGATCACTCTACTCCAACTATGAGTTATCGTGCTTGGAGGAGAGATCCTAAGGTAGCATTCTTTCTCACCATTCAATTCTGATGTTTCACCCTAGCATGGTAGCAGCACACTTTGTGCCTTTTAAGCCAATTTCATTTCGATATTTTTTTTTTGTGATCATTGTTCTTATTTAAAACCTTTTTGGATTTTTAGACTGGACCTCCACAATATCGTAGTAGTACAATCTATGAGGACGCCACACCAGAGATGGTGAGGGACTTCTTTTGGGATAACGAGTTTCGAGCTAAGTGGGATGATATGCTTTTACAATCCAAAACTATTGAATCGTGCCCAACAACTGGAACCATGATGGTCCAGTGGATAAGGAAGGTGATTTTTTTTTTCCACATAAACATTCGCATTTAGATAGAATGTCTTTGTGTCATCAGCTAAGTTTTTTACTGTTCTTGTTTGTGCAGTTTCCCTTATTCTGCAGCGACCGAGAGTATATCATAGGACGTAGAATATGGGAATCAGGAAGAGTTTACTATTGTGTGACGAAGGTACACTGCATGTTCTCTCCCTTGCTTATCATTTTTATAAGTTTCTCAGATCACATTTTTCTTCCCTTGCCTAATGATTTCTGATCTCTTTATGTTTTCTAGGGAGTACCTTGTCCTTCAATACCACGACATGACAAACCCAGACGTGTCGATCTTTATTACTCAAGCTGGTGCATTCGTGCAGGTATATCATATTCTTTTACTTGTAGTTACATTGCTGATCACTCCTCCGCATATGAAACTCAAGAAAAGCTTATTGCACTTTTGGTTTGGTATCATCCTGTGATTGCCAGCGGGATGTAAACATTGATCATTATCAGGAACGCTATTTTTTATTTACATTTTGCAGTGTTCATCTATGCCCTAGAAATCACAGCTTAACTATGACAAACATTCTTGCTAACTTTCTAGGGAGTTGGTTCGGCCTTTTTGTTTTGCACTTTTTTCGGCAGTTTTGCTTTTGCAATGGGATTAGAAGCATGTAATTCTCTCTGATCTCTGTCTTTCATTTTTGTTCTGTAGTTACATTACTGTCGAAAACTCAAAACACTGATCTCTCTACATATGACTTTGCAGTGGAATCAAGAAGAGGTACAGGGGAGATGACTGCATGCGAAGTGCTTCTCTTCCATCACGAGGATATGGGTATTCCATGGGAACTTGCGAAGCTTGGCGTGAGGCAAGGGATGTGGGGAGCCGTCAAGAAGATTGAACCCGGTTTGCGGGCTTACCAGAAGGCAAGATTATCAGGGGAGCCCTTATCTCACTCTGCCTCCATGGCTCACATCACCACTCGTGCGAGCCCACAGTACTTGAGATCCTTGCTAACCGACAACTCAGATGTATCAGAGACCCAGTCAACATCTGTGCCGGAAAAGCAGACAGGGTTTAAAATCCCAAAGATCCTCGTGTTTGGTGGGGCTATCGCCCTAGCCTGTACTCTTGACCAGGGGCTTATGACAAAGGCTGTGATCTTTGGAGTGGCACGAAGGATTGGGAGGTTAGGAGGCAAAGTGTGATCCAGAGACTCCGGGGATGATGATGTTCTTGGAATTATTTTCTGTTTTATCCTTTTGATTCAGAATCCTTCTGCCAAGAGTTGCGACTTAGTCGTGGCTCCAGAGAAAGAGGTTTCCATGTATCTACACACACAAAACAACATTAATAAAACGGCTTAACTTTTGTGCTGTAAAAGAAGAATAGGCGCTCGAGATGAACTTGGTTTATACTTGGAGCAGCAGTTGCGGGTGTAACGGAGGGGAGTTGTGTCGCTTATGGAATCTGTACATGCTGCTTCATTATGGCGCATACTGATGTGTATTTCATGGTTTACAGTTTATTAACTTCATTTAACCTTGGATCATTTTGATTTTTCCGACAAGTGCAAGATGAGAGAGGTGAGAATAATCTAAGCATTGTCCGATCTCAACTCTGCCAGCCTTGTGAAGTCCTTAGCACACCAATAAATACACGCGGCTTTCATGTCCTAGTACTGTAAGATTTGAGCATTGTGCTGCTGGTGTCTGATGCTTCAGTGGTCATCGGCGGATGTGCCTCGGTGACTTAGACAGGTTATCATTTCCAAAGTAATTGTATGCTTGGACGATCCATGATATATGTGCTTGTAGGTAATGAACACAACGATATGCTGGATTCAGCATGTTAACTTGGATTGTCGACGGATAAAACGATTACGTGGTTAGTTCACGTGTCTCCTCAAATCGTGGAGTATGAAACATAGTCATCACCAGCGAATAAGAGTTGCATACTCATACCCATCATAACTGCCACCAGAGTTTTAACACGTAAGTAAGCCTGATCAATATTAACGTAACAAGGAGCTGGATCATAGTTATATCTATGTTGTTACTTCATATAACGATTTTGGACAGTTTTTGTTGTGACATTTAGCTTCAATTTTTAGGTCAGCAATTCCTGTGATTTTTGTGGTCCGCATAACTTCTCTATTGGTAATTTTAGAATATGAATATTACAACTTAGAAGATCGACTGATTCAATAATAAATAATAATAAATAGCTCATAATATCAAATCATCAATTCTTTCGATTCACACTAGCATAAAACAATTCAATGAACGATCAGTATCAATATATCACAAAGCTCCATGATAAAATAGAATAATGGTTAAATTAAAGAACACATGTAAACACATATCACGACGAGATCATCATAGTCTCGAAATTAATCAGTAATCAGAAAGGCAAGACGGTCTCGAAGCAGTGAACTCCGTCCAACTCCACAGCGAACCTCGGGTCCCTTCTCAAGGCCTTTCTCTGCACCGTCGAGCTTTCTTGTCCCTTCGAGGACGAACCCAAGTTCTTACCCTCTAATCCCATAGAAGACGACTTTTCCGTCGATGACCAGTTACTAGGCACCGTGTAGCGGAGCTCGCTGGTTGACGAAACCAAACTGTTGAAGAAACTGGCTGCTGATTCCATCTTTGATTAGGTGTTTGATTGACTTGAGGAGAGGTTTTTTTCTTGAGCTGAAACGCTTGCTTGGTTTGATGAGGACGAATTGGGAAAGCGCGGGTATGTATAGCATTTGACGAGGGGAAGGAAAGATGAGAGAAGGATCTGGATAGATCGACGGTGGATATCGCTTTACAACTTGATGCAAGTTTCCGTGGATGTTTCGGGATGTTTTGTGGCCTATGATGTATGGTTGTACGGATATAAAACGAAAATGTTTTGTTGGGAAGAAAATTTTCAAATAAAAAAATAATTATTTATTTTAAACGATCTAAATAAAAATAATTTGAGAGGAAGTGAAATGGTAGCAATACTTAAGAAGCACGTTGTTGTTGGGATTAGTGATTCTATTCTATCAATTGAACTGGGTGGTTATTTAATAAAAATATACAATCGACTTTTTTTTTATGCCATCTTCTTTGTTTTTCTTTTCCTTCCTTGAACGAGGTATATATATATATATATTCTATTTTTAAAAGAAAAAAGGAACAAGAAAAAAAAACCTTCTTAATATCGTCCGTTAGGTAGGTGATTACGTGGTGAATGAGAATTCCGGATTTCGCTAGAAGTAGAAGAACCGCCGCTTCCATGTCGAGGACTAGACGTGTTTTTGACTTTTCCTTAGTCCATGGTCAAACACATTGACCATAGGAGAGCAGGTCCCTCTCGTATTCATTTTTCTAAAATAAAAATTCTTGAAGATAGACTATTGCTTGGAAAAGTGTAGATTACCGACCTTTCGCAGAACTTGTAGTACCTGAATTTGCTAGCATAGTCTAGTCGAGCATGGAGTTGGAAATATGTAAAAGTTGAACCAAGCACACGAATGAATTGAATGAATCCAATTCATTTCTATTCGAATGCTTTGTCAACACCAATGAAAACAATTCTATTGACACAGGCCGCATAGAACTCAAAAAACAGAAACTTCAATTTCGCAAAATGATTTTCTCTCGGACCTCAGTCAGATAACAATTCTATGATCCAGGCCGCTCAGAGAACATCCATCTTCAAGACCCTATTCATAACAAAAGCAAGTTCGGCCAGCTTCTTGGCACGCCCGCTCATGTGTAGAAGTGGGTCAAACATCAGGATCATACCAGGTATCATAAATTCATAATCACAACTCACACACACATGTATAAGTCTCGATCATTCCTAACCGCCCCGCTCATAAGTCTCGATCACTCTTGGCTAAACAGCCCTCTAAACACGATGATACATTAATTACAGTCCCTCATCACATAGTGACTACTGAGGAAATTCGTATGCATGATATAATACCATATATGTAACAAATACACGGAATTCAGCAGCTTCTGAGGGTAGGAAGCCTGTAACCATCACCACCCATGTGTTCCCGTCAGGACAAGGTCAGGGATAACTTCTGAACACTCCGGTGCTATGAAAGGTGCATTGAAGAGCAAAAAACTTCCTGATTCAGAAGCAGTTGCTAACTAAAAACTCTTGCCAAACATTGCTAGTTACTTTAATCAGATTCTTTGCCTACGAGATATTCACAATCAGATATCCAGTACCACATTTTTTTAGTAGAGTTTCTGCGAAAAGGAGTTAAACAAGCATGATATAGCACAACAGTCAGGAGACTTAATTTATGATGTACATCAAAAGCAGATTCCAGAAACGAAAGTCCCCTCTTGGTAAATGCGTCATGAAGAGTGACAAAAGGTGCCTGGGTTACCAAGGGGACTACTAATCTTTAGTATCGAAGTATAGCCTATTTGCTTTTTGGCCGGTTACAGGTCTTATGCAGTGAGATCTTATCATTCTGAAAAAGAAGAAGACAAATATCACTCAATTACCTTTGAGATTGCTTCCATGGCAATTTTTTTTCACATCAAGATCGTGATAGAATTCCCTTGGAACTGCAGAGGCAAAGTATTACACTTTTAGGGATGATACCAGTTGATGCCTGCAGGTCTATCTGACTGTAGACCAACTGAGTACAGGACAAAAGCACACATATTCGGATTTTAATCATCATAAAAGTATTGGATGAACAAATGCAAAAGCACACATGCTCCCACCGATAACAAAGCAGGTATAAGGACCCATGGAAAATTTTTTCAGCAAGCGAAAAATAAGTGAAAGGTAAGTTGCATTTTTCAAACCTTGGTACAGTGTTCATACGACGAGGATCATGCTCTGCAGCTTGTCTAAGAGCTCTAGCAAAAGCCTTGAAAGTTGCTTCGATTATATGGTGAGAATTTTTTCCCGCAAGCTGCTCAAAAGTGGGAAAAGGTGATGCTTAACATCCAAACTTCGTGAAAGAAAAATATAGTTTTTAAATTAATAAAACAAGTAAAAGGCATGGAGAAAGGACAGAAAAGTCGATTCATGATAGAATCTCAAACAAGATTGGCCAGTTCTGAATCAGTCTTGCATTTCATAAAAATTTTGTCATGTAGATTATTTACAGATATTTTGCCATTTCTTCAGAATCTCAAACAATAGAGATACTGAAAGGAAGGTATGTACCTGCCGAATATGAAGCGTCATGCCAGACGTATTCACCAGGGACTGGAAAAAATGCTCCACTAACTAGGAAACAAAAAAAAAAAAAATCAATAGTAACTGCAAGCTTCAATCTCGAGAAATACAGGGAACTTTAGTGCAAAAAACCAGTCAAGGAGAATAAAAAGCATATACTGATTCAATCTGAAGAACCCACTTAAGCCCTCACTTAAGTTCTTTCACGGTTTTACCTCACAAAACCCTAGTTCATACAAGGT
Organism: Drosera capensis; assembly: GCA_001925005.1. Classification (NCBI taxonomy): domain Eukaryota; kingdom Viridiplantae; phylum Streptophyta; class Magnoliopsida; order Caryophyllales; family Droseraceae; genus Drosera; species Drosera capensis. The sequence continues at coordinate 13,830 of LIEC01010551.1, read as the reverse complement.
GGCTCACATAAAAGACACAAAAGGACAATTTGATCTTAACATTATCTCGTGATTGGTTCAAGGTTGATCAGATTCTCGATCACAAAGAAGCAAAATGGATGGATTAGTAATTTGTTTTCCCTGGATGTTCCCCTAAATTAAACCCTCGTGCAGCTTTGTAGTCCATTTGATTTGCTTGCTTCAATTAATTAAGGGTTTGTTTAGTGGTAATTCATCCTTCGATTAAGAGTCCCATAACAAGTGGTATCAGTGCAATATGTTACAAAGCAGACTGGCAGAGGATTTGGGTCCACTAAGAGCATTTTTAATGGGGTCCCTATCCCAGCCTCTATCTTCAAATTTGAGGATTTGGATTGAAAAAAGGCCAACCAACAGCTTATTTATCTTTATCCTCATCCTCAAATGGCTCCTTATACCCCTCTCCATTCCTTAGTTCTGGGAAAGCATAAACGTGTTCCCCAATGCAAAAAGGAGACGTGTCAACTAAAAATTGCTTATTTTTCTTTCTCTGATTTCCTTGCTCCCATTTCCATTTCATGTCCTCTCCAAGACGGAGAGTCTCCATGGAAACAATCGTAAACTTTCAGATCCCAGTTTCCAGAATTCCTAGATGCTCCTATAGATAACTACACCTCTCACATTTTCTATTTCTCTTAATTTCAAGTTTCATCTCTTTTAATAATTTCTTCCATAGTTATTCGAGGTGTCCATTTTAGGGTTTTCAATCAAAATTGAAACTTTGCGGATTTATGTTTGTTCTTACCATTGTATTCACTCGGGCAGTGTACAAGATAGTTGACTTTGATTTCCCAGTAGAAGATTTGGAAGACCAGTTTTGTTTTTGCATTTCATTCAACTGACTGAAATTCTTACTATTGTTTTCCCAGTTTTTTTCTTGTTAGGTATTAAATTTGAGAATCAGATTAGGGAAACTGTTGTATATATTTGGATGTAAAGTGAATCTCCAAACACTGTAGCAATGTAGAATAGGAACAGGGATAAGGAAACCGTTACTAATGGTCTAAGATAAGTAGACAATACTTTGGCAGTTACTGGCAAATCAATACAAATTAGCTAGGAAAGCAGTATGCAGAAACTTACCTGGGTATCATACGTCCCAACTCTTTCGGTCGGTATGCTCAAATCACAGCTCAAATGTGGTCTTCCTGATAGATCCTAAATCAAATGAGATGACAACATAAGTAAATGAAATAAATGACAGCAAAACATGACAGATCAAACCTCATGCGCGGAGTACAACAAGTGTTTCACAGTAACTACATCACATATCTGGGGACAAAATGAAGCAATCCCATACTCTGAAACATCATCACCGGATTTACACTCTAAATTGATTCATCTACAAGCTGCACAAATTTCTCTCAGAAAAGTTTCTGTTTGGATGTTGTAATGAATGATGTGTTGCACACAAAACACAACCCTAAAGTATTTAGAAATGGGCAGTATATCCAGCAAGTTCATCAATCTTTGACACTAGTATTGAACCTAGAAGGGTCAAGACTGTATCTCACAAACTGAAGTCCATTACGTGGAGCTCAGGGAACTAAAAAGATTATTCAGAGAGGTTTTCAATGTATCCATCTCTATACAAGAAAACTCCATCGATAACCAGAAGCATACCAGGGAAACGTGAACTAGAGCTTCATCCAATGGTGCCGTGAAATCGCCAAATCTGTTGATGCCTTTTCTGTCGCCAAGAGCTTGTAGCAAAGCCTGCAAGGAAGAAAGCGCCAATCCAGAACACCTAAATAATTTTAAACTTCAAGTTGACCAAGTGCTTGTTTATAGTGACTGAAAATTTTGTACTTTTTAAACACAAATCCAAGATTCCAAACTCCAGCACACAAGAATATTGGGTTTGAAAGCACAAAAGTTGAAAGTTAAAATAATTATGAAAGAGCCGGAAAAATGATGGACATAGCAAACCATTAGCAAATTAAAGTGCATACCGTCCCAAGTGCTAGGGCGACATCTTCATTGGTATGATGATCATCGATATGAATATCTCCGGTAGCTCTAACGTGAACGTCAAACAAGCCATGTGAAGCAATTTGCTTATAAAAAACATACAAAACCACACTTCTTGAGTCCTTGACTAAAGCTATATCAACTATAAGAAGTACAAAAGGAAGAATGACTAACATCAAGCATATGATCAAGGAAAGGTATTGAACTGCTACTATCGGCTACCCCTGTCCCATCCAAGTTTAACTTCACAAAGATATTGGTCTCTTTTGTGACCCTGTTCACTTCACCAATGCGACCTCCTAGCAAGATTAAAACACACAAAACACGGCATCACAACTCGATCAAAAGGATATATTTTATCATCTAGTAATGGTAATACATTCCTCAAGGAGGTAAAAATATTTTCCGGAACATTTCATACTGAGGACGGAAAACGAGTACATGCGGAACCAAGGGAAACTTAAACCCCAGAGCACATCGCAGAAACCTCTCCACAATTCATATGAGTGGCATAGATCGTATAAAAATGATACCCTATCAAAACGATTAACAAGAATGTCAGCACAAGCAAAGTAGCATAAACAGTGGAACGAGAAACAAGCTCTCGAAGTAGGATCTAATTCTAAAACAAAGAACATGAGATCTTTTGTTAAAAAGAGAGGCTGCCAAGCTGCAAAAATGGAGGAGAACATGCCATGTACAAAAGAAAAAGAGACTACCCAATCAACAATAATTATACAAAAACAATGTATTGTGTTTCATATCCTCAATGAAGCAAAGACAATTGACAGAACATTAAACCCATGTGATAGAAATTCCAAATGACATCTCAAGCTAGTCCTCATTATAACAAGCTTGTCCACGACAGGAACACCTGAGTTGTTGATTTTTCTCCACCCGTAAGATTTGAAGACATCGTCAAAGAAGGGTAAAATCACCTTATTAAATACATGTGAAAGCCTATAACAGGACGACAAGGTAACTCTCTTGAATGATAATTGATCAGTCATACATATGTCACACAAGTAACTCAAGCTTTTCACACGATATGTGGAGTAACATTTATCTTCAATTTTGGAAAAACTTCAATCGGATCCTATCAACACTAGTGAAAACTTTAATTTCGAAGAAATTAATGGAAATTCGATTTTGATACAAAAATTTATGGTTTACCCACAGATCCCGACAATCAAAACTCAAGACATACAAATCATCACAAAGTAAAAAGTATCAAACATAAATATAATTAAATTTCAACAAAAACCAAATCCAAACCACACTGATCAGTACCGGCAGCCACAATCGGCGAAATCGAAACCGGCCCATTGTGCTCTTCCGTCAACGACGCCTTGGGAGACATGGAATTCGAGCTCATTGTAATAGAAAGGTGGGGTCTCGAGAGAGGGAATCGAGCAAGTGATGGTTTGATTGGTGCTGAAATGATGGGATGGATAGGTGAGTGAGGACGCAATGGCACTGATAGAGACATATGAATGGCGAGAGAGATGGAGGAAAGGGTTGGGGTGGGAGCGCTGTTGCTTGTAGGGGTGGGATCTCCGGCAAAATCGACGGAGAGGATCACCAAAATGGAACCACCGCCGGCCAAATCCTAAGGGCAATCGAAGACATGCGAAGGGGAATTGTTCTCGGGTTAGGGTTTGCGATTGCCCAACGATTTAGGCCAGTCAGTTTTGTTATGAAGAGGTGAGGGAAGATGCGAGGAGGCGAAAGCAAAGGAGGGAAAGAGGAAAAAAAAAAAAAAAAAAGAGAGAGAGAAAGAGATAATTGTGGTGGTTGTAAATTATGTAAAGATAATTAAAATTAAAATAAAAAAATTATAAATTAATTCTTATTTTTTATTTTGATAAATAACATAATAATTTGATTTATTTTAATATATTTTAATATATTTTTTTTATTTTCTTTCTAAATCTCATTATAAACAAAATAATCTTTTTATTTTTCTCGACTCTTTTTCTCTCAAATCACTCTTGTTCCTTCCAAATAAACTCCCGATCACACCTTCTCCTCCCCTTCTAACTAACAATCACAGTGAATAGGTGAGGAAATGAAAATAATAATTGCTCAATTCTATTTTGGAATGATTAACTAGCTACCGATAGAGTATTGCTTTTCGGACCCGGAACAGCACCCCCCAGCTTTTCAATTTTTTCCCAAACTACCCCCTCCTCCTTTAACCATTTTTTTCATTAATCAAGAGTCAAGAAGACTCATAAATTTAAATAACTTTTTTTTGCTGTCTTATTAATTTTGAAACGATACATTTCTCAAGATATAATTTATTATGATTAAATATTATTTTTTAAATATTATTTTGAGATATTAATGATAAATTTAATTATAAATTTTAATTTTGAATCAATTTAAGATTTTTAATATCATTAAAAATAAAAACAAAACACGTCGAAATACATGTCGTTACAAAAATTATGGGACGAATGAAATATTTCATAACTAGACTATTACAAATAAATATATATTCATGATGTATTAATAAAATCTATAAAATAAGCCAAGTATTGAATTGAAAAATTATCTTTTTTAAAATATTATAATTTTTTTGATTAAATTAAATAAACGAGATCAAATAACGATGTTCTCATAATGCCTGCAACCTTTAATAATGAAAATATGAGTTCAAACAAGTCAAAAATTATATAGGTCAATGTGATTCCGACAATCTCAAATAATAACAATCCCATAATTTTTTTAGAAAATATAATATAAAAATAATTCATAAATATGTACATCTAAAAAAATGGACTAATAATAAATCACAAAGAATACATTTGGATGAGAAAACATATACGTCTGAAATTTGGTTTAGGTGAACAATATAATGATTATTTAAATAAGTGTACAATAGAAATGTAATTTTAGGAAATTAGTTGGTTTGCAGATAATGGACAAATAGGTTGGAGTTGAGGCCAAAAAGGGGAGAAATTGGGGTTGAAAAGCAATTTTCTTACTGATAGGCGATAACAATGAAACCGGATCCTCAACTGTTGATCGAAAATAGCATATATATTATTGATCATTTTTTACCATTTATTCCATTAATATTTTTTTTTTCCTTTTTTTTTTTTATAAGGAAAGATGGACGAGGAGGAGCCCCTCCACAACACCACAGAAGGGGATTCAGGTCCCAGCTTGGATCCCCTGCAGTATAGGGTTATATGACATGATTTTGTACTCAATGAGAGCAATTCGATTGAAAAATCCAATGATTCATATTTGTTAGTTTTTTCATCTCATAAAAAAAACGTGACAAATGCAACACATATAATAAAATCCATCGTATTATAAATATTTTATGAGACGAATAAATATTATTTTATTATAAAATTATTATGAAACATTGAAGATAATTTTAATTACATATTATAATTTTGAATCAAAATAAAATTTATATCATAATATTGTTTAATAAGAAAAATTATAACTCATCAAAATGTATAATAAATAATACGTTATGTATTATATTTTTTATGAAACAAATCGGTATTTATTTGGTGACTATGCTGGGTTGTACAAAATGATGGTGCCTACATGAAACACTTGGTTTGATCGGCCTCCCTGAATGGGTTATACGAGGAACCATTCTTTTATGTATTGTATGCATTTTTCACTTCATCTTTGAAAATAGAGTTGATAATTGCTCAAAGGTTTTTGTTAATCGATCGAGGACTAGATTGATGTCGCACCTGAGAAATTAAGAAAGGCAGGCAGAATACGTTATGAAACAAAACGGGAATGTAACGTTAGTGGTCGGTGCAAGAAAGTGGTCTCCATCATATAATGTTTTAGTTTTAGTTTGAATTGGTTTTATTCGATAAGATTTGGTAATGCACCAATATGGTGCCACCAAACCCTGTGAAAAGATACCACCAAGAATGCAAAATTTGTGAGCGAAGACTTTCCTGTACCATTGATCTTCATCGGCATCAAATCTTTCTAAAGTCTCACACTATCTATATCTTCTCCAAAGATGATCTAGCGAAATTACATTTTGACCCCACGGGGAGCTGTTGTTTCTGCGGAGATAAACATCGTCAGTTTTGATGATCAAGCCAAATTTGAGTTCTGTTTCGTTTCCATCGTGTAAAACAAAAATGGCCTTGAACTTTGGTTTAGACCATAGAAACTGGATTAAGAACTTTAGTTTAGACCATAGAAACTGGATAAGGTTGAGGCTTAACCGTCAACAAGCCTCAACCAAGTCTACATTTCAGAAAGTTCACAACATCGTGGTCAGAGATCCTCCGTCAAGAAAGTGTAACAATAGAACAATGATCGTGATTGTTGTAACAATAATCTTATTGATCGTTGTAAGTAGTTGATAATCATATAATGATGATTGAGGTTTATGTCACGTAAGTAGATGATAAGTTGATAACATGTGTAGCACAAAATTGAAGTCAAAATCGGCCAAGTTGAGTCCGTTGGCAAAATTCTTGGTTACATTGGGCCTCCATCGGTATGATGTTGTTGCTACCAAAGTCTAAATGCCTACTGCACTTTTCAAGGCAACTGCAGAGCAGTTGTGGCATCACTTTCAAGTCGATATGAACTCAATAAATAATAAAGTGACACCAACCAAAAAACAACATCTAAAATGTACACTTAGTATCATATGAGCAGTTGTGATCGTGATCTTGAACGCTTGGAGTTGCATGGGATCAGATCAAACAACATTGAACTGAAGGACACTTGATATAGTGATACAAGCGTTGAGCTTAAGTCGACGATCATGCACTACAGTATATGATACTAAGTGAATGAAGAGAAAGCACCATACCATAGTAGAGTTTGACGTTGATCAAATTCATGTATTATTTATCCCATCGTTTCATTATATAAACATTATTTAGTAATCATAATATATCATTACGTATTTCGCTGTGTTATTTTTTATAAATAAATGATATTATATGAATTCTATTTCGATCTAAAATCATAGATTGTATTTTATATTATCTATGATATTTTGACCTAAAATTACATATTTTTTTGTTTACATGAACAACTGTTTTATATTATGAAATGGAAAAAATATCTATTTTAAACGATGAAAATCTTAGATAAAACCATAAAGTATTTCATTGAATGTGTAGTAACCGTTGCAATAAAAAGTAAAATGGAAAATATACACGTTTCAAATATTTATTCAATACTCAATTCATGGGCACGGTAGACTTGGACAACATAATTTAATCGCAACAGAAAAACTGGATAGGGTGGACCATGTCCATGTTTAAAATAAAAAAGTCCACATCCACCACCACTTTTTTTTGATTTTTCACAGCCATTTCTGTTATATTTCCCAATCCAGAGACCATTGCTCATAGTCTAAAGTATAAGTATCTCCGTGCTATAATCATGATCGTAGAAATTTTGAATAATATACAAGGGCTTCCTTAGTTTTTGTTGGAGGGTGATGCACATAATTTATGTAACATAAGTCCAACAGATAACTCATGATGTTAAGACATTTTGCTCCTTTGTATACGTATTTTATATCATAAACGTGTAATTAATGGTCATTGACAAAGACATCTTCCCAGAATTGAAAGTAGGCACCAAAATTCTGGTTTGCGAAATCATATTTGTCTAAATGAAACACTTGGTTTGATCTGCTCCTCCGAAAGGCTATAAAAACAACTAATCCAACTAATCCTTTCATTTCTTTTCATGGTTTCCATCTCTTTTCTTAAAAAATATCATTATTGACATAGAAATTATAAGTTAAGGATGAGTAATCTAACTATTAAATAAAACAATAGTTTTCGATAAATATTAATGTATTATGACTTGTAATAGTAGTTTGAACAAAAACGATTTAGGAATTTGGTGTGGGATGGATAAAATTTAAAAGCACAGTAGTTAAGGGAAGGGGCAACTATGTTTTGGTATGTGGTTAATTAAAGTGATTGTGTTTTCACAGTTATCTCATTATATTTTATAGACAAATGAATAAGTGTGATTTTAATTAATATTTTTATTTCAGTATGTAAAAATTTTTCTCTTCGATTCATAATTCTCGCAACAATTTGACTCTCATATATATCGATGTAAACTTTGATTTATATTACAGGAAATATCAAATATCATTTTTCATGAAATTATCGTGTAATATAATGATAGTTTAATTTTTGTATTTCAATCCTGAATCAATGACGTAAATTTTTTACGTTGTTAAGACGAATAATAAAGTTTCTTAAAATACGTATTGAATAATACAAAAATTGAAATGTTATACTACATCCGTCTCATAGAAAACACAATGTTGACTTAGATTAAGATAAAGTTATACATGTTATGAATCGTTCGCGAGATAATTAAACATTGTTTTACACAAAATTATCATAAAATAATAATGATAATTTAAATTATATATTTTAATCTTGAGTCAGTAACATAATTTTTTTAAATCATTAAAATAAATTACGAAATTTTTTAAAATATGTGTTGAATAATACAGATGAATAATGAAGGAAATAAGAATTATGAATCAAAAGGAATACAATGTTATCAATAGCCAGATACATATGAAATAAATAATAAAGGAAATAAGAATTATGAATCAAAGGGAATACAATGTTATCAATGGCCAGATACATATGAAAAATTCCTACCATACTCCGTTTCATAACAAAGCTCCGATTAGAATTGATCACATTTCCTACCCAAAACAGACTCTCCGAAACAACCTCGTCTCTCCTCTTTCTCGCTCTTATTCATTTCTCTTTCCTCTTCTTTCTCTCACTTGACAGAAAACGCTGAAAACCAAAACATAATTCTTACAGCACCCAAAACAGCAAAAACACTCCCACACAATTACACAAAACACAAAAACGCATCTAATTTCCCCCCGATTCTCATTTCTCCGATACATCATCGATCACCGATCATCGACCATCACTGATCAATCAGTCGTCATCATCAACAACAAGATCACTCGTGTGATTCTATTCGTTTTTTTTATTTTGTCGAAATCGAATCAGGTGCTCTCTCCTTTTCGTTATCTCTTTTCCATTTCTGGTAATTGAAATCAATGAAACGTACGGAGTGGCTTGGGTTTATACTCTGATCGGTGAAGGAATCGGAATTTCGGTACCAATTCTGATGTTTTGGTGGTATGCTTTGTTGTAGGTGAAGTCGCCGGTGTCCGATCATGGCGGTTCTCGAGAACGATTCATCGAACACTGCGGCGGCTGGACGGAGCTTCGAGAACGGCGATCTGAAAGGATCGGACGCCAATCGCGTCGTCGACAACGGCAACGGCGAGGAGACGAAGGTTGATCGGGTGACTGTTAATCCTAATAAGTCGAAGGATCAAACCTTTTATGGATTGGAGCCTCAGTCGATTCAGAATTTTGGTGATAATAATCATAGGGGTGCTCATTTCAATGGCACGGTGGAAAAGGTTAATGGTAAATTGGAGAATAATCAGAATGGGAATGGAGATGTGAAGGAGTATGAGGTTGTGAAATCGGGTGGTGGTATTGGTGAGAATGGGAGTAATGGGAATCGCGAGAACGGGGTTGATTATGTGAGGAGTGAAAAGAATGTGGAAGGGTTTAAGAAAAATATGAGGGATTTGGAGGAAATGTTATCCAAGTTAAACCCAATGGCTGAGGAATTCGTGCCTAATGCTTATCGGCATCTCCATGGGAATAACTTTGGGTATGCTAATAGCTTCCTGATTCAGCAGCCAAACTCTGGGAACGGTATTGGGTTCCCTGGAAGAAGGGTATGGATTCAATTTCGTTTCAAGTTGCGAACTTTACATTCTGTATTTTGATGTAGGATCTTTTTTATATGATGTGGTATCTTGTATTGTGCGGATATTTTGGGTTCAGAAGAAGAGTAGCTATGGTCAGGGGAAGCGGAGAATGAACAGCAGGACAAGTATGGCGCAGAGGGAAGAGGTGATCAGGAGGACTGTGTATGTGTCTGACATTGATCAGCAGGTGCAAAAGTTTACTGGTTGATCATATTCAACAAATTACTAATTTTTTGATGTGTTGGCTGTGATCTTTGGCTTTTTTTTTTTACTTAAGGTAACATTGGATGATCTTGTGTACTGTTATGTGAATTCAGGTTACTGAAGAAAATCTTGCCTTGCTGTTTACCAACTGCGGGCAGGTGAACTAAGTACATTGTTCTGCTGAATTTATTCATATGCTGGTAGTAATCCGCAGACTTAATGTCGCTAATGCGTTGTTCTTTTTCTTGGTTGAAGGTTGTTGATTGTCGTGTATGTGGCGATCCGAATTCTGTACTTCGCTTTGCATTTATAGAGTTTACTGACGAAGGTAATTTCCTTTCCCGCCTGCAATTAAATTAAGTACTTACTCTTTCTTTTTGTTTAGCTGAATCAGTTCTTGTTCTGTTTGCAGAGGGTGCAAGAAATGCTTTGAGCTTGTCTGGTACTATGCTTGGATTTTATCCTGTTAGGGTGCTGCCATCTAAAACTGCCATTGCCCCAGTCAATCCTACTTTCTTACCTAGGGTGAGATATTTGTGTTGCCTCTGCTTCCAGTTTAAGTGTCAGTAACTCTTGTAATGAGTTCATGCTAGGGTTTCTGGTCAAAGTTTGTGCTGCTGGTTCCTTATTGGTGTTGCTGTATTCAGTCTGCAGATGAGCGAGAGATGTGTGCAAGGACTGTTTACTGTACAAACATTGACAAAAAGGTCGCTTCCAAGAACCCTGTTGTTTGCCTACTCATTATATGGACATTGCGTCAGCTTGTGCTGAATTTACTTACTACATGCAGGTTACACAAACTGATGTCAAGATCTTCTTTGAGACACTTTGTGGGGAGGTACATTTTTTTCTTGTAACATACTAGGCAATGCACATTGTATATTCTTCTGTTTGGCATCTTTGAAAAATGAATGCTATTCCAGGTTCAGCGCTTGAGGTTGCTTGGAGACTTCCATCATTCAACTCGCATTGCTTTTGTTGAATTTGTACTGGTAATGTCTGATTTTCTTGTTTGAAAGTTTGTTACTCATCCTCTAGGAGCACTCGAGTCTTTAATCTATACGCGTGTTTGTGTTTTCTTATGGAATCAACTGTTGCATCCATGGTATTGGAATTACAGTCCAAAGCCTAATGTCTGATGTCTCATGAAGTGAGACGTGTGTCAACTTCAGTACCGGGTTTTAACTATTCCAATCATATGGTAAGATAATTCCGCATTTCACAGCTTGATAAAGGGAAAGATGTTAGATATGAGATCTCTAGAAAGTCCCTATTCAAGGGTTTGGGACTGGAAGGACGCATAATACACTGGTTCAAGCTTTCAGAACATGTTGCTTCTGTCGGATGATTCTGAACTTATGTGAGCTTTGGGATGGTCTTTACTGACGGTAAGAGGAAACTGAAATGATTCAGTTCCCACCATATATTGTTGAATGTGTATGGACTGTATTTGTGGGCATGATTCAGTTCCCACTATATAATTTTGATTGTGTTTTTTCCCTGTTGCTGTTAGCAGTTAATCAGACAAACTACCTATTAGCTTGCTCTTGTACTAAAATAGACTTTAGACGAAGTAATATGTGCAACAATTTGTTATAAGGAAATGCATTCATAAGTGGAATGCGAATCTCTATTTTTGCTAATTGAATTAAGCTTTGAATCGTTAAATAAGAATTACATGTAGTCATTATTGAGTGTGAGGGTTTTACCCAAATAAGTTTTTCCGCAAATGGCATAGAAGGCCTTTAGGAAGCTAGAGCTCCAATCTAATTCCCGAAAATTCCCTTCATAAATGTCTTTCTAGGTCCCATTCTCACTGGAGACAATCTTTTGGTTTGCTAAACAAGATCGTGAATATCTTCCTCTCCTGGACCTCGGTCTTAATAAGAGTCTCCGGAATTTTGTCAGTTGAGATTGAGCTGAATGTTTCTCATGAATGCGTGGTCTTGCTTGTAGTCTTGTTGATGCTCATTCCTGTTGCATAGAAACGTGCATTGCACAGGGTATATTGAAATCCTCTACATTCCTAGAAAATAGCATTCAGAATGTTATGTAGTCTTCTGTACTTTGCGACAGTCTTCCCCATTTATCTTTTGTGCTTGGTCATGTGATTCATTGAGCTCCTTAGGAATGATGACACGCAGACAATCACGAATATGATAGCTGAAAAGAAATCCCTCATTCTGTTACTTAACATATCCCTTCTTGTTGCAAGTAAAATTGGATGTTGCGGGTTCTAGTTGTTTCTTTCTTCTTTGTCATCCAGCTGATGATGCACCAAGTAATGACCTAGATAATAATTTTGATGTATACCGTAAATGGGAACAGAAAAATGCAGATTGTAAGTAAAAGATTGCTACCATTTACTTCCATGGGATAAGGAGAGTGATGCCAAATCGCTGTTGAATTTTATCAGATGAAGCATCTTTTGCCTTGGACAATTTTCATCATTTTCCGTTTGCACTCATTCGCGGTTGTCTTAAGCTTGCATAGATTCTGTCAAAATATGGTAATGAACCAGTTCTCTATGTTCCGATTAATACAGAATGTGTTTCCATGATTTATGTGGGTTAAAGTTTATGCATTTGTTCTCTTTCACTTTAATTGTTTTCATCTGTTCTCTTTCACTTTTAATGTACTTTTCATCGGTATCTTGATTCTGTTTTTTCGGTTAGTGTTCTGCTTCTGGCTACATTGCCATGCGGACGTGTTTTTCCCGTGTAAACAAGAATCTTCCCCCTTATTTCTCCTGTAGTTGGTTCCGAGATTCCTTGGATGTTTCCTGCGTTTTCATTAATTAATGCCAAAGTTAATTATTCAGTCGAAGTCTGCTTTTTCTGGAGGTCATGTTTGGTTGAAATATGCTTGCATGGAAATGGATTGAAAGCTCTTCTGGTTCTCATTATGGCATTGAGTTTGTTGAAGCAAGATTGCACCTGAATTTCATGAAACCAAATTCAAGCGTATCTTTGCAGGCTGAAAGTGCGATTGCTGCGCTGAACTGCAGTGGTGCATTCTTGGGCAGTCTACCCATAAGGTACTTGTCTACCGGACTCCTAAACATCTGGGATTCCTTAGGATGATTTCTTGAGAAGGTAACCTGGCTATACATATTATAGCCGCGAAGCTGCTACAAGTAATCAACCCACGGGGTTGTCTTAGAAGTCCAGAGTCTTTGCCCCGATAGATTTCTGTCCTGGATTGCCAATATAGTGGCAAACCAAATCCTTAGGATGAGCTTTTAATGCCTTCTGATTTGATGCTCCGAAAACAACGCCGCTGGTATTTTTGGTTTGGACAGGGTGAGCCCATCGAAGACTCCTGTAAGGGCAAGAGCTCCTCGTTGAGCAGGTATCATTGCTGGTAACTGAGAGGACTGATTTGCGGCTAATGGTTTGCCCGTTGCAAAGATGCACAGTTTACTTATGGAAGGGTACTAGTGGCGGCTCTGGTTTCGCTCAAAATCTTGGTCGGGTACCCAACTTCACCCTCGTGACATCTAAGTAGAGGAGGTAGGAGGTGAGGTTTCATTTATGGTGTCGTCGGTTTCGACCTATAGAGAGGTTGGATGATGAGAAGTTCCTGAGGTTTTTGTTTTTTTCCGACTCTTTAAAGTTCATGCTATGATGAAACTGTGGGTCAGGTTTCTTTATAGGTATGCTCGAGGGAGTCCAATGTCTTTCGCCCCTTGGAGATGAGATGCTTCTAAATTATCAAAGACCCCTTGAAAGACATCCTTTCAAGTGTCTGTTTTTCCATCCAGCTTTGTCATTGCCTGTCGACATTTCTGTTTTTTGATCTATTTCATGTGGTTTCTTTGCTTCATTTCC